>WTXG01000241.1:0-53829 GCA_022496185.1 Multifurca ochricompacta | reverse complement strand
AGCCTCATTAAATTAGTAAACTAGATAGTCCGAAATTGAGACGCTTATCCCAGGTTGAACGCCGACGCGAATCTGTAAAGCATCGCGGTCACCGTGACGGTGTCCATAAGTGGAGGATGCATCTTTTATAACCGACCCATCAGAACGGTAAAGTGGTTTGAAATAGTAGCTGCTGGACATACCACGACCCCCGCGCCAGCCGAACGGACAAAATGAAGCTCTGCGTAGACGTCCCCAAGTCCCTGATAGCGCGTTGGCCGAGTGGGGCGAACAAAAGCAATCACGTTGTTGTTGGGATCTTGTAACTGAGTTCGAGCTTGATCCAGTGTGTCTCTCACAAGTAGTAATGTATTAGAGCTTACCACGATGTCTTGACTGTTAGTACTAGGCCTCCATCTGTACTGGAAACCATCGGGGCCGTTAAACACTCTTGAGTTCTGGATATCTCTGAATCAGATAGATACAAATCAAGAAAAACTAAAACGCACAGGCATTCGTGGGTCCCGACGGACTAGATCAGCCATAGGAAAGATGTTCTGCGATCAAATAAAAAGTAAGAAACACGTCAAATGGGTGATCCCCAGCGATGGAGGTCTGACCTTCCCAATGACAGCGCGTCCCAGACCACCACCAGGAGCCCACTCTAGTTTGGCTACTCGATCCTCTTTGTTTGCACGTATGGCACGCCAAACCGTGGTTGTACACTGGCCTTGTGCATTGGTATCGGTCTGAAAAAGAAAAAAAGGTTGGTAAGCACTATCGACAAGCCATAGGCGATGCAGATAGCACGTACGTGGAATCGGTAGACGACGCCCCACGGACTAAACAGCTGGCTGTGCCGGGGGTCTTGGGAGGTCCAAGAAAGTACGTCGTTCTGGGTGTTGGCCATGAAGAGAGATAGGATGGAGGTGGAGAGGATGATTATACTTGTGTTAGACTGGAGAACTGACAGGCTGGAGCTCTTCGGCCAGGCATTTATATGCGCCAGGGGAGACGCATTCATGCACACGGGTGATGGTGAATGGTTCGATCGGAACGTGGTGAACATAGTGACCGATAAAGCTGAATACAGGACTCGCAGCGTGTCGGCACGAGAAGTGGGCTGGTAGACGTGTCCAGGAGCATTGTTCATTGGAGCGAGTCTCCGAACCCGCATTCAGGTCATGGCCAGCTTGATCGGACAACAACACGAGGTGGAGGTAAGCGCCGGGCTTGGGAGAGAGAATAACAACCACCACATTACCTGAATGTAGCGTGATCAGAACGGTGGTGAAGTGAAGACGATAGTGGCCACAACGACGACCCAAAAAAACAAAATCACATCGAAGAAAAGCCCCCTCCCTCTCACACCCCGTTCAAAAATAAAATAAAATAAAAAAATACAAAAAAAGGCCAAATAAAAATAAAAATAAATGCGGTGGTGAGCTCACCATAGCTGAGTGGGGAAAAAAGAATAATTTACTCACCGCCTAGAAGGCGACCTCTAACACGAGGTGGCGGAGGGCAAACGGATATGGCAACCTGGATGCGGGAGCTTGGCTGCTTATTCCCCGGTTCGCGTCTCAACTCAAAGAGAAGAGCGTGTAGACAGCGTGTCAGCAATACCTTGGAAAGCACAAAGCACAAGGTGAGGCGTGATGATAAGAAACGGTTCTCCCTGGTCTGGATGTACAGCGTCCTCCATCGCGCCGCCATTGCCACAAGTTCAGACCATCTGTTATGAAATAATAATAAAAATCTAAAAAACCTAATGTTGATGTTGATGTTGATGGTGAGAGGACTTTGTTCCGCGGCGCGGCTCTTACTTCGATGCAAGCAGGGAACCAAATCGATGATCACTTTCCATCTAACGTGATGATGGTTTTCTCTTTTCTCTTCAATATCAGTTCAACGCTCTCTAACACGGCATTCCGACCGAGGGTGGAAAGCCCTGCAATTGCGATTCTACCGAACATTCACAAGCTCCGGGATATTAAAACCGAAGAAGGCCGCCACCAGTAAAAATGGCCAGGGGGAGATCAACCCAGAGTGGAGAATCAGTCACCGGCAACTCGCGCGTTGGGTCTGTTTCCTGTTTCCTCCCTCGGGCCCAGGATCAGCGTATTCTGGCCTGGACGGTAGAAGCTTACTTACAGTTACATGGCACCAGGGACGCCCCACCGTCAACTTCACTCACGGCACCACCTCCAGGCCTAGCGTACGCGCTGAACCGATGATAGTACTCGCAATCGCTCAAGCCGTAGATGCTTTAGATGTTCATCGGTAGCTTTAATCTTTGCGATCTCGTACACGTGTTTCAGGCTGACTGTTCCGACAGTCTCGTGGCCAGGTCGGCCGGTTCCCTTCTCGATGCCTGCTCCCTTTTCAGGAAATACGAAACGGTTGGAGTTTTCGTGACGAAGGTGAAAGATCGATCAGGTTGAATGTTGATCATTGTTGGAATTGGAACTCCCGGAGAAATATGGGCCGTACGGGCATTGAATTCTTTGCAAAAGTCCATTGACCTAACACCACGAGCGCCAAGAGCCGGCCCAACAGGTGGTGTTGGGGCAGCCTTACCCGCTGCTATCAGAAGACGCTGTCAACAAAGTCAAGCAGAAAGTAAGTCGAAAGTGTGAAATATGTGCCTACAACAAATTGAGGTTTTGTTGCAGCTACCTTCGACATAGAGCCACGAACTGACGTGTCAAGGTGGAGGCGGATTGATAATCGAAGTAGTGAGTAGTGAAGTGTTGGATTGGATTGGATTGTGAGTGGGTGGACATAAGAGGACGGCCGCCCGCCCAAAAGGACGAGATCACGTGAGTGCCAGTTGAACAACCGCGGCGGAATGACAACAAGAAAGAAGTGTGGTCAGGTCAGGTCAGTTAAATTAGTTGAACTATCCTGTCAGTTGGGTTGGGTAACATGTTTTCGCCTTGAGTTGAGCTGGAGTACAACAAAAGGTTGCTGGCTATGGCTATGGTATTTCTTTTGTTTTGTTTTGTTTTAATTTTTTTCTCTTTTCTTCACACACTGAAACACATCACTGCATTCTCGTCTCGTTCACACCACGTCCCTTTTACTGGATGTGAAAAAGAGACACATTCCACTCCCATTCGGCGCGTGTAACTTTTGTCCGTTTTCCCGCGTTCACTTTACTCAATGAGGCACGGGTAAAGTTCATGTGCCCCCATCGCCGTTATACAGGTTAAAGGCGTTTTCGGGCGTCCTCGGTGACTTGACTGCATTGGGAACCCGTACCAGGGATCGAGCTTCGGTGCAGATGTGCGCCAAGTCCGGTCTTCGCTCTGCTCTGGTCCTCACTGGATATTAATTCTGTGACGTAAAAGCCATGCTCCCTGTTATCATTGATGACGACGATCGCGCATGACCGTCTGAGATTGTGGTGCGATTGCCCTACGTGTTTGGTGCGTTCTCCTATCTACCTCCACCAACAGACAATGCAGTAGTCATTCTGCCAGGTTAGTAGCTGCTTATTTTGCCTGCCATTCGCTTGTAGGGGCCCGAGTCAAGTCTCCTGACAGTCAGGAGCTTCTGCTCGCACTTTCCGCCTTAGCAGCCTGCAGGTGATAGCAATAAATGTCCGTGCGTAAATTAAATCACGCACTTGCACTTGACATCCAGCAGCGGCCCTGATGGCACACACTATTGACTCTCTCATGGACACCATGCATGTTCGTTGCGTCGCGCTTGTTACTAAGCGACTAGCTTCCTCAATAATCATCAATAAGAGGTCTCGCCCCAATTGCACGCCATTTCACTGCTATCCGCTGCCGAGTAGCGGCGACACAACGCCGCAATCAGTATCGCAGGCCCCAAAGTCTCATGTCCCATGTTGTGATAGTACACACTGGCCTTGACCCACTCTACTGCATCTCCAGCGTTTGCATTCACCTCATGTGCTGTCGGCGATTGAATGCCTCCACATCCGTTTCACACCAGCCAGTGGGCGACATGTACGCCACGAGGGAACTAAACCTCCATTTGTCGTTGATCTTGTCTCCGCTTGTAGGAACCGCCGGTTTGAAATTTTTGATTATAGACATGATGAATACGCGTTTAACTTCGCCGACATCGCGCGCACTGTCAGACCTCGCGGTTTCCTGTTGGATCGTGCCCTTTTTCGTCGCATTGCAAGCTCCGTAACTTTCTTAATGCAAACCAACCGACCATTTGAAGGCTGTGGTTTTCTCTCCTTTCTATCTAGTCCCCTCCTTGCCCAGCGCCAGAGTCACGCGCATAAAATGAATGGCATAACAGGCAGGCGGCAGAAGGCGGCTTGGCTCCAGTCGGATATCAAAAGGGATCGATCAAACACAGGACCATGGCTCACGGCCAAATACGTTTCTCCCTCCTGCTGGATGCGACAACCCCTTCCCCCCGGCGCGTAGGTGGATGCTAAAATGCTTTTCACCTATTTGACGCCCAGGCCGGATGACAGGTCTGCACGACAAAACTTTGTTTTGTCGTACTCACCTGTTTTTGATCGGCGATCCTCTATGGACCATCCCTAGATCCCCAGAGGGGTGACTCAACAAGTGACGACCTAACATGTATCAAAGAGCTCCACTCAATCATCGTCTGTGTTCATAAGGCGCGATTTCCAGATATATGACGATTTCAGTGAAAAAAAACAGAACATGTCGCAGATACTACAACACCTCCATCTCGGTGTACAGAACTATAGCTGCTCAGGGAGCTGAGGTGCTTCTTCGGAGTGCTGGAGGGCCTTTAGAATTCGAGTCATTCACAGCCTCAATCCCACGAGCCTCGGTACTTGTTTTCAAGGTAAGATCATTAGGCTCCCGCGTCCACTAGGTCCACTAGGTCAAGATGTTGTAGATGTGCAGGCTATCGCGATCTCATATTGAGGCTTGTAAGATTGTCAAACCGAAGGGACGCCGACCTTTTCCTACCTTGCAAGAGTCAGCGTTTTTCGAAATACATCACAGCTCTGGCCTCGTGTATTCGTACCCGCGCGCATATCAGCCCAATTGGATGTCAGCCTCTATATTATCACCATACCTTGCGAGAGGTTGATAGCGTGGCTGGCACAACTGATGGCTGGGGAAGGGCTGCAATAGTCTGTTGGTACATAAGGTGTAAACATTCACTTGAATGGTCCAGGATCTATGAAGGATTCATAGAGATCAAGGCCAAGCCCCCCCGCATAGCCAGGGTCCTTAGCAGATCTGCAACGCATTTTCAAGGTGAATTTCTGAAAGACACAGAAATGAGTGCAGGGTCATGCCCACACTCATCGAGGGTACAAACCATAAGATCTACTTCCCATTTTACGTTTTTCCAGGGCTGGCGGCCTCTATATTATTTTAGAAGCTCCGCAGACCGCAGCGAGATGGCGCTTGATTCGAGTAAGGGCGTTCAAGATCAGCCCCCTCCCTCTCTCCCCCTCTAGCCACGCGAGCCAGTTTCACCCCGACCCCGATATACTCGGTTGATGGGTAAGCAGTAAGCGTATTCATCGAATATGAATACGAATATGAATACGAAATTAGGGGATTTGAAGAGCAAACAATCATTCATATCCACACCCTTTAGAAGGCCAAGGGGGATAAACGCAAGGTCCTGCGAGGGTTATGTTATGTGGTTCTGCTGCACGAGATAGATGCTGAGGCTTTGGCGCGATCGCTTTTCGCAACAGTTGCCTGTGTGATTCTGGCAAGATTGTTACGTGCACGTACGGTGCTCTTCCTCAACAGGTTCAAGATCAGTTCATCATAATGAATGGGTTTCAGCACTATGAGGAATGCTCGCATCCTACAGGGAAGGAATTATCCAATCTGAAAATAAAATAAATGAACTTGTACACAACTTGCTGCTGATGCTGACGCCGACGAAACAACAAGGATATCAACCCGTTTAGTCCTTACCTTGTCCCTTACGCAACGCATGGATGCAAGTTGATGAGATGAGTTGAGATAAACCCCGACGAGTCAGTAGTCGCCGTCACCGTCACCGTCACCGTCACCGTCGCCGTCACCGTACACCGTGTAGACCTCAGTGCTTCCGCTACCAGAATTCCCGCCTTACGACAACGCTCGTCGGTTCGAATTTTTGGAAGTTGACACTTTCGGGTCCTTCGGCAGCGGCGGCAAAAAATCTGATCTGGTGACAGGGTTCATCCCCCAATTGGGGTTGTGTGTGTGCGCGCGCCGCGGTCCGCGAGTAGGCGAACCTGGCGGAGAGGGGAAAATACTCGACTCGTAATACTTACTCTCACTTTTCCAAAATTTTGAATCCGATGTCAGCGGTTTACTCGCCCAGCACTCAGTAATGGAAGATTTACAACCAAACGAGGCACGTTTTTTGGTGCAAGGAACGACCAAGCTTCCCATGGTTCACTCCTCTAATCTCAGAAAGTGAGGAGAATGTTCCCATCAGCTATCAGCCTACAGGGATCGAGGGCCAGGGAATCCTTTGAAGCCTTTGAAACGTCCACTTGGGCACGTCGAGACGCGGTGTTCTCACGGGACAACGTCTGATTTTGTTCTAAAGTAAAAGCGATCACAAGCATCGACCTGTGCAACACTGTGGACCACCCTCTGTGCCCGTCAACTTTCGCAATGAGGTCGCCCTTACCCAATTCTCGTTCGGCAGGGTTATACACTTTCTATAGTCCTTCTCTCGACCTTCCGCACTTATTCCAGAGTGTGAAAGGGGCGTTGACCAGGAGCCGGGGACCCTCCAGACAACTCGCGAGCAACCAAATGAGTTTGTTCCTTCCCTATCGCCTCACGCATGGGCACAGTCACCAGGCTGGGGGCAGCATTTCTGTCTTTTGGTATAACCCTAGATCGTCCTCATCTTCAAGGATCTCTTTCGGGTCTCGTCCACCTCCTAACAAGGGATCTCAAATCCACCGAGCACGCCCTCACCTCCATCCCGGAAGGTTCCTATCTCAGACCAGCTCTCCCTTTAAACAGTTCGGGTACTCCGCTCTGATGAATCTACCGTGGATCCTTTCCTTTGGTAAATAGAATAACACGCCGGAGTGGTCAGCTCTAATAATGGTTTCGGCCATTGATGCAAGAAAGAGCTTGTCGACGTCTCAGAGTAGTTCACGTTCCAACGGTCGCTTGATCTGGAACACTGGCTCTGCCTCCCTCTCAAGATGTGACGGACGGTCTTTCTCGTGAACTACGTATTCAAGAAGATATGTAATGTTGACATCCGCTCGCCCATGACCACTCAAATCCCAGCTCGGAGCCGCGGAATCCATGCACCATTGCCAAAAGAAAAGAGGTGAGGGTTCTAACGCTTCTGGACATTGCATTCAACTTGCTGGTTGAATGTCCTCGTTTTTTTAATCCGGGTAGGTGAACTTGACAAAGAGCGCAATTCGATATAATCGGCGCTAGGCTTGGCAACCTGGTCTTCTGACAGAATGTCGGCGATAACCGGGTTTTTTTATATACACGACGACAAAATGTCTTGCTCCTAGTAATGCATTTACCCACGAGGTACTACCTTTCACGGAACGCCACGAAGGTGCTTTCTGTCCTTGCTTCATGAAACATGGTGCAAACACGTGTCCCTTCCGCGGTAGGGGCCTGGCCTAACCTCCGCCAAATCTCCGGATGAACTGATTAATGATGCGTGACATCTTACATTCATCAGCCCACTCACGAGACGAATGAGGGCAAATATCACTCTTTGGCCTTGAAGACGGATGTGAATGTGCAGATATCGCGGCCCCCGTTCTTCACTTGACTTACAACCTCTTTCTTGAAAACTTTAGCAGGAGCTGATAAAATACTGTTGTCGCCATGACACAGCCCTGCACATTTGCAAGTAATAGGCATCGCTCCGCAGCGAGGCTCATACCTCTTGTTTTGGTCGATCGGATTACAGGTTTCAATACCCCTCTTCGGAGCGGGCTATAAAATTAATGTCAACGAAGGTCGAATGTATTGTCAATCTGCGGTATTTTGTCTTTGGAGTGTCGTGTCCTTGTCGAGGGTGCTAAACTCCGCCTTGTAGTACGCCTGCCACGCCATTTCCGCACCACACATTAGTCGGGAGGCCGTCTCTCTGATCTTATTCTGATAGGCTGATTTTATTTTCAATGTAGGTTGCACACGGTGAGCTGCTGTGGACTGCGACAACCATGTCAGGCGCTAATTCAAAGGTCGTGATTCGACCCCTAACATCTACGGCAAAGCATCTGCAATCAATTCACCCAAGTCAATATCCTTCATCACAGATTCGGGCGTAGTGTCAAGCGCAGTCACTTAAAGACATCCCGCTCACCTTCTCGATTATTTCTCGTATCATCAATGTCTCGACGAGTCTGCGGCTGCGGCTCTACCAGCTACAGGAGGCCTAGCTAGCATGAGTCACCTGACACCGACATTGGCCCTTATTTCTGGTTCATTACGGCCCGGTTACGCCATCATCTTGTCCATCATCACCATCATCATTCATCATTCATCAATATTATTGTTGCTAAACCGAATCGAATGGAGAAATGAGCTTACACGGACGTGATCGTCGGCGTGAGCTGGTAGACGAAGCTTACAAACTCCAGGTGAAAGCAGGATTAGTGGCATGTTGCATTCCTTTTGACTACCTAGTCTCTCATTTTCATCTTCATATAGGGCGCAGTGCAATATGGATCATTCAGCCTCGCTTCAACGCTTTTCGCGCATCGTACCTGGCCTGCTTTCCGGTTAGTTTCCTTGCTCTTCCCCGTTGAGACTTTTATAGCACATCACTTTTGGGGTTGGTCAGCCGCCAGACTCTCGCCTTCAAGGGGTTTCTGGTCTCTATATGTCAGTTGACATGCGGCATACTACGTGCTTCTACCTAATCATTTTTCTTAGTCACCATCTACGGCCTTGTTTCTGGTGCCGATGCTGCATTGCTCTCCCACGAACACAGGCAACGCCTGACGGAGAATGAGGTACGGCGGGAGGCACGCATTGACCTCGCGCGCCGCGGGCTGGTTGCTACTGAGTCACAAATTATCAAATGGAGGGAGGAGCACAAAAGATGAAGGTTGTAGCGAATTTCACGGTTCATAGACTAGATAGATGTAATCGTCATAACATTGAAATGGTGGCTTGCAATTCTACACAACATGTACTCATGAGGGATATGATACGTTAACAATGTGGAAAATGATGACCGATGTCCGTAGATGGCTGAACGACGAAACAAATTTGGCAGACGGGTGACGGGTCATTGAGAAAAGCTCGGGAAAACACAGAGCTTGAAAACCGAGATCTAAGGGCCAGCTTGATGGTGTGACTTAGGCTGGAGCGGATTAGCGATCTGGACAGGAGGACGTGGAGGGGGTCCTGGATAGAATGGCTGTCCTCCTTGGATTACAGAAGATGTCGAGGCTGCCAAGTGTTGTTGCTGGGACTGGGAGTTGGGTACTAGAGCCGGTGGTATGGGTAATTGAGGAAACGGCTGCTGTTGATAAGACGTCATCATCGACGACAGCGGCGGTGGGGGAAATGGCAGACTCGGTCTGCCAGAGACTGATCTTGGGTGTCCCGGCTGGGGAGGCACAGGTGAAGGCGGCAGTGAGCTAATTGGCTGAGCCATTCCATCAGATACACGCGGATTGGGCGACTGCCGTGAGGGTGAAGGTTGAGGCGATGGAGAAGGTACATAATGAAAAGACGGGCCCGTAGGAACAATGTAACTTTTGGAGTTTGGGGGAGTATGAGATCCAGGTCCGAGAGGTCCAGGGGGTCCAGGGGGAACGGGGAGAGGATTGGGGAGAACGTTCTGCTGGACAGGTGGAAGCCCAATATCGGTATTGAGGGAAGGTACGTGGTTTTGTCCATACGGCAGTGGAAGCGCCCCGGTCGGGGAGAGACTGTAAGCTTGATTCGGAGGTAGAGGAGCGGGCGCTAGAACCCGCTGATTGACTTGCTGTGGCTGCGGGGGTAGCGGTCGCGAACCCAAGACGTGGTTTGATGCCACATGAGATGGAGAAACGTGCGGTACAAGTACAGAAGGTGACATGTATTCGTGTAATTGGCCAGAAACCGGCTGTGTGAGGCTTTGTGGAACCAGGGATGATGCAGATTGTGGAGGATTAGGAAACGTTGGTAGAGGTAGGACAGGAAGACGCGATGTCGGCGGTGCTGAGATGGGGTGGTTGTATCCTGATTGAGGAACATATAAGGGTTGAGTTTGCTGTGATAGACTTGCTGATAGAAATGAACCAGCGGGAGTCGACGTAGTTGAAATCATGGGAACTGGAGAAACAGACGGCCCTGGTGTCACAAGCGTAGGTACGGGTACAGGTGTGTGAGATGGGGAAGGAGAGTATCCAGGTGAAGTGAGGTTTGCAGTTGTTGGGGCCAAGCCTGATGGCTCCGAACCATAAGAAGCCAAGGGACGCGTTGAGTGAGAAGCAGATTCAAATGTTGATGAAACTAATATGAATCCAGAGGATGTCACAGGCATGCTGTATCGCGGCCCATGGCGAGAGGGCTGATGATATGATGATCTTGACGAAGGGGGATTGGGCTCATAGGCGGGCTGGTACTGCGCGATCTCATGGGATTGGCTGCTTGAAAGTGAATATCGATGTGGTCGCTGTCCAACCGGGGTTACGGCTCTGTGGACATAGCCAGGAGTTGCAGCATCAATAATCGGGCCATCCGAAACTGGAAAAAGCTGCGAAGGCGAGGATGATACAGAGTATCCTGAGGTCGATACTGATCGTGTCGAAAAACCTGATTGCACTGGCTGGGTTCCAGAGGATGAGCTGGAGGGGAAGACAAATGTACAGATAGATTCTCACCGGGAATGTGTCGCGTCTTCTCGCATCCGACACTATTAATTCACCCATGTCATTGACCAGTCGTTCCATGGAAGCACCGTTCTGTGCGCGCCCTCGCACCGTTTGCTCATAGTCAGGTTTATACAGATCGAGTCTCATCGATGAATTGGATGGCAGGGGTGAAGAAGGCAAAGAATCCCGGCGGCCGCTATCATGAAAACTACTACTTCCTTGCTGGAGATTTCCATGGGATTCCTCGGACGGGACAAAGACGCCTGGGCCACCATACTGTTTGTTTACCTTTGCAAGCCTTGGTGTGGCTTTCTTCTCGGGGCGTGGCTCCTAGCAAGGCCGACAGTTAGGAAATCGTCAGTGCACAGCTGAGGCAACGTACATTCGACCAGAATGTTAACTCCAGATAAACCTCCCCTGAGTATTTATCCTTGTTGAACAGGGTGAACCATTCTGTGAGAGGTGTGAGCGCGGGCACCTGAGCAAAAAGAATAGAAGGCGTGCCGTCTGTTTCGCCCCTGGTTAAAACCTCAGTCAGATCTACTATGGTTTCTCCAATAAGGTCTGGTTCCTTGTCGGCTGCAAAACAGGCAAGTGCCATCTTTTCTCCCCCTTGGATCTTCTTAGGACCGCGCCCGGCCTTGGGGGGTAAAGGAGGGGGAGTGCCATCGCTCGAAGCCCTGAGAGCATTAGAGTCCTCGTATATCGTGAATCGAATTTCTTCATCCCACTCCGGATGCTGGCCGCCACGCTTGATGACCTTGGTTTTGCGGGTTTCGCCATTGAGCACGACTGCACAGTACGGATCTTGCTTTCCGAATTGTCTCTTATTGGGCAGGTTACGCTGAAGTGGAGAGATAATCAAGCAATAGTAAATTGTTTTGGAGACATGAAAGACGCACTGCCTTTAAGATGACCACAATGAGCGTCCCGATATTGTGAACTGTCGTGGTCATGTTCAGACCTTGACCCTTAAGGGCACCTCGAGAGTCAATGCCGCTTAATTTACAATTTTAATATTTAAAATTGTAAATAAATAACCAATAACCAACTTATTCAATATTTAACACTAATTACACTCCTGAACCTGGAATGTAGGCTGTGTCGTCAGAGAAAATAATATGGGGTTTACGCTGAGCAAGATCAAGGATCATCTCCGCGAAATAGCTATTGGCCCAAGCAAACCAAGGTCGTGTATAATCATTATAGTCGTAAATGCTTTGAGACTCGTGAATAAGACCAAGGTTTGCGGTGTTCTTAAAAATGAGTTAGTATCGAAATAGATTCAAATCATAAAAAACCTACGTTTGCTAAAAGATATAACGAATTGGTAATCTCGACATCATCATCGGTCCCAAAAATGGCGGAGATTTGAGACATTGGCCATGGATGCCAAGCATTCACATGAGGACCACTGTAGTGTCTTCGAATTTGTGATTCAAAATCAGAATGGCGAGACATACCCAATACCGGTGAACGTTTTTCCAGCGGCGAAATACGGATTGCCGCGAGAGAGCAGTAGATTCCGCGTAGCGACGTACGCAGGATCTGTCCTGCTTAGAAATTCGAGATACGGAAGAGAAAGAAGTGACTTTGTGAATGGATTATAAGCAACACTGGACTCTGATTAGGAATATTGGCTATACATACTGGGACATTTGCGTCGTCCATAACATATCGCCCCCCGAAACCTGAAGAAGATCAAGTTTAAACGTCAAATACCCAATCGGGAAGAAATACTCAACCATTGGTCTCGTACGCAAAGATATTGTTCACAACCTGAATAGGGTCATTCGGCGGGAAAAGAGCCAAACGCACGCGCTACAATGCTCACAGTTGTATCCCAGATCGCCTTGGATATCGTGCTACTATACTGCCTTGCGAGCATACTCACATTCTTCAACTGTCCAACCTTGTCAAGCATATCGGCCAGATGGGTGAGTTCGACGCTCAACATGGCATTTGCGGGGGTTAAAAAAGCTAAGGTGAAACAGGTGAGCAACTTGCATAGCAGCACAAAAAGAGAAAGTTTGCAACCAAACACGCTGAGGTCGTCTGATGGTCTATGATGTGTGCCCACTAGGCCAGTATATGCTTTGGGTTCACCATTCCCCCCATTATCAACGGCGGGGCTCAGTGCGCCAATTCCACCAGTCCAGTTGTAATACGAAATAAAGTTAAATTTTTCGTCGAAGGAGCCCTGTGATTGTTCCCAGATGACACGGAATATCTGGTCAATAGCATTACGCCCTAGAACAATGCGTTAGATCCGAAGAAGCACAGTGTGGAGAGTACGCGTGCAATTGTTATTAATAATCGAAGAGTCCCCTGTCGCCTCAAAATACCCGCGAGATAACTTGATAAACCCGCATAAAGAATCGATCTCGTACTAGGTTGTGATTGTAAGACCTGGAGGCCACTCTATATGGCCACGGAAAATACCTTGCATTCGAATACAACTTCATTATTGACCGGGCTATTGTGAAAGAAAAACAAATGATACAAAAAAATTCGTGTTAGATCGCGGACCTGACCAACGTACGGGTTCACAGTAACGCCATCGGCCCAGTCATTGTGAGAAGGCGAGAGACCGCTTTCGAAGGGTGGCTGAAAAGAGCCGCAATATGGGAATTGTGACACGTAGCGTGCTTCGTTGTTGATGACAGCCTTGAAAAGTGCCTGCAAGTTCCTATCGTATGAGAGCAAAGGCTTATACACCGCAAGCTTAGGTATTGTATATTCAGTAGTCGCAAATAATCCCTTGCGCTGGATGTACCTGATTAGCCGTGTCGCGGAGCCACTGGGCGCTGTGTTGGAGTGAGCGGAACGGCAGATGAACCAGGGAAGAATGCGAACGTGATATCCTGCATAGATCATGGTTGGTCAGGCCCATTTAGAAAGCTTTCCCACAATCACTCACCCCAGTAATGATGAAGGCGAGATTTTTTTCTGGGTCAAAATACTTTATCGTCGTGTCTGCATGTAATCCCAGGCTCAGGATTGGAGGAACGACTGCCAGCTCGAGCTATCATTACCCAAGGTGTTTGGAAACGTATTCTCAAACAAACGAGCAAGATCTGGATCCTTCATACGGGCTTTCATGTCCCCAATCACATTCTAGTCAACCTACGAGATCAGCTCTCCGGAATAGCCAAGTGAGGTACTCACCTCAACCACTGAACTGTTGAAGGTGCGGCATTCCGGCGCAGGCCTCATGAACGGCAATCTGAGCGGGCCTGCGGATGGGTTTCCTTGCGGGCTCTGGGTCAAGCAACATGGTTGCCCTGTCAGCGGGTTTGCTTGGACGATAGACTCGCGAAGGCAAACCTGCGAATATGTGGTATAGTCCGGGCAACTGAGTGCTGTCGCAGATGCAGAAAAGAGTGTGATGATAGCAACATAAATTTTTCGAAGGTTGATACTCATGATGTTATATGCTGAAGGCGGGGCAAGGAAGTCCAGTTCTCCAAGGACTCTTATAGCCTTACTACCAACTACCAACCAACGCTCACGCGATCACTATTGTTGAGCCGGAATCCCGGAGGAATGATACTTTTCCCGCAGATAGGCTCACACACTCATAACACAAACTCAATCACATGGACTTGCACTTTATCATATGGGATTGTGTGAATTAGTCAGATAACAAGGTCTACATATATATAAACTGTAACTTGTCTTGTTCTTGCCTGAGATGAGAACTTAGGTAGTGGTGCTTAGTGTTGAATTGAACCAAGATACCTGTCACAACCCTTGCCTAGCAACCCTCTTTTCTTTGATTTACATGACACAGACCCTTCTGTTCTGTCTGGACTATCCTTCTTGATTACATCTCCCTCTTACATCAGGAAAATGACATTTGCTAGCATGACTAGTGATGTGCCTGGCCCAGCTCAAAGCTGGAAGCCAGGCCAAGCCAAGCCATTGGTGACTAGTGTTGTGATGGCCCCAGCTCAGCCTGAAGCCATGGCTTAGGCTTGGCTTTTGGCAGCTCAGGCTTTTCAAAACTCAAGCCTGGGCTGTAGCAATGGCTTCCAGCCAGCTTAGGCCCAAGCTGTGGCTTTACAGCATCAAATCAAGTTTTAGCTGCATTTTTTAAAGGACTTGTGGTTTACATTACAGTGGGTCAAAAAACTGTCCTGATGTTTGCACCATTTCTAGTATTCACTCTATAGCACCTCAGCATTTAGGAATCTGGTTATGGTGTGGCTGTATGTCTGAAAGCCCTGCTTCCTGGCTACCATGCCCAATTTGGATCAAAGAAATTGGCCATGATATAAGCATTTTATGATCAAATCAAATCAATCAATCATCAGGATGGTTTTTTGACCCACATTTTAAATCCACTATCTGCCCAATTACTCCTTTTTTCACCCCTTTTTGCCTTGGTAACTCCTTGAATCCTTTTAGTCATCCTTTCTATAACCTTTTGCCATCATTCTGGTGCATTTTTATTCCACTCCTCCACCACCCTCTCCCACAACTCAGGTACCCCCTTGACTGGTTAAGAACCTTCTTCAGATCCACCCAGAGGTGTCCAATGGGGCTAATATTTCAAGGGATTGGGCTATCCATACCAGGCTTCAATATTCCTGTCTTAAAACTGCTGGTTTGCCTTCTTGGAATTGTGTTTTGGGTCATTGTCCTGCTGAAACATGGTTTCACCCTCCACCATTTCTTACTTTTCAAACCTTTCTACCACTCCACCATCCAAAATATCACAGTACTGGCATGGATTCATGATCCCCTAAACCCCTGTAAGCATTCCTAGTCCATTCCACCCCATACAAGACCAATACCATAAGTTCTTCCTCCCCCATGCTTGACTGTCAGGGTGGTGGTTCTGTCAGAGAGTGGTTACCATGAAAATTGGACAGTGGATGACTGGAAAAGGATCTTGTGGTCAGGTGAGACTATAATGAACAGAATTGGTTCAGACAGAAGGAGCTACACTTGGAAAAATAAGGGAGAACCACCCTCTGACAGAACCACCACCCTGACAGTCAAGCATGGGGGAGGAAGAACTTATGGTATTGGTCTTGTATGGGGTGGAATGGACTAGGAATGCTTACAGGGGTTTAGGGGATCATGAATCCATGCCAGTACTGTGATATTTTGGATGGTGGAGTGGTAGAAAGGTTTGAAAAGTAAGAAATGGTGGAGGGTGAAACCATGTTTCAGCAGGACAATGACCCAAAACACAATTCCAAGAAGGCAAACCAGCAGTTTTAAGACAGGAATATTGAAGCCTGGTATGGATAGCCCAATCCCTTGAAATATTAGCCCCATTGGACACCTCTGGGTGGATCTGAAGAAGGTTCTTAACCAGTCAAGGGGGTACCTGAGTTGTGGGAGAGGGTGGTGGAGGAGTGGAATAAAAATGCACCAGAATGATGGCAAAAGGTTATAGAAAGGATGACTAAAAGGATTCAAGGAGTTACCAAGGCAAAAAGGGGTGAAAAAAGGAGTAATTGGGCAGATAGTGGATTTAAAATGTGGGTCAAAAAACCATCCTGATGATTGATTGATTTGATTTGATCATAAAATGCTTATATCATGGCCAATTTCTTTGATCCAAATTGGGCATGGTAGCCAGGAAGCAGGGCTTTCAGACATACAGCCACACCATAACCAGATTCCTAAATGCTGAGGTGCTATAGAGTGAATACTAGAAATGGTGCAAACATCAGGACAGTTTTTTGACCCACTGTATATCAACCCCTGGCCACTGCTTTGGCCTTCTGCCAAATTATGTCTCCTATTTAACTCCTGTAATATAAATTGTCTTAGTTTAGCTTGTATCAATAACAGTGTTTGTAACAGGTGCTTCTATCCCACACTTGCTATGTAGATAAGATGTGATGGTTTGTTTTCCCTATTTTTTTCTTTTCTTGTTGACTGTTTGATAACCGTCTGGGTTGTATCAGTTAACCTATCTAACTAGGTTAACTGACTGAATACTATAGAGGGCGTAACCCCTCTACTGTTTACTGTTTACTGTTTACCATTTACTTATGTACTAAGTCTAGCCCATCTCCTGTACTTCTATGACATGGTATGACATAGCTATGAGGTCGCTGTGACACAGCATGATATCATCCTACTATACTACTTTACTTTACTTCATTGGCTAGACCCTTATCTTTGGTATTGATCCAACTGTATTTAAACCTGCTACGTTCTAGAGAACAGACCTTAAGTCTGTTCTCCTGTGCTCAATACAGGTGTATTAAGACTCACAGAACCCCCTCTTGAGCCTTCTAAGTCGCGTCTTAGGAGGTCTTCGAACCTCAGTAAGCTTGTGGCAGGACTTAGTGTCGCTGCTTGACCCCGTATCTCGCGCGCGCCCCTCTAGCTTGTGTGGGCTTGACTCATCTTGACTAAAGACTTGATCTTGATCTAGTTAGCTTGAGCTCAAATAATCCCCTGACCTTGACGCAGCACGCACCTGGCTGCAACATAAGATAGGATGTTGAGATCATGGTGAAACTAAGAGTGAAAATCCAGCAAGTAGTGATTGGTGGGGGTAACCCTGGGGTATCCTCGTTGGTACCCATACCTGTACCTGTACCCATACCTGTAGTGATGGGTACAGGTAACCCACAGGTTACCCACAGGTCACCTGTGAAAATGTGTGCAAGTTCTTTACTTGCATCACACATTTCGGATACCCAGCCTGGGCCTTCCTGGACCAAGAAGATACACAACGTGTTCATTTGTGGCTGCTTAAGATCCCTCAATGACTCTTATTTTATGTTCAGAAGATTAAGATAATTCATTATTCCATTTTTATTTTATTATTCTGCTTTCAATTTTATACAAGCACAACTAAAATACAGTATCAAGAGATGATTAGATAGGATGTTATAGAACATTGATGAAAAGCCTGTCAGATAACCACACAGAATGCAAAATAATTTGATGAACACATAGCAATTTGCAGGGGTAACCCCTGGGTAATTGTTTTGATACCTGGGTTACATCAGGAAAATGACATTTGCTAGAACAACTAGAATGACTAGAATGGCTGGAATGGCTAGGGTGCCAGATTGTATTTACTATATGTGGGAATAGCAGCGCTTTTTTTAATTTATTTGAATCAATTCTATTACATGCTTGTGGGATGGTGCCCAATTGCGTGGCCACATCAGGGTACAATGTAGCTACTAATTACTATGAACAATGAGGGAGTCAACACAAAGTCATGGTGGAAAACCCATAAGGAAAAACTGAAGTAGTTTTCTAAAGTAGAGAGGCCACAGGGAAAAACAGAGGCCGTTCAGCAAAGCCAGAGAGAAAAAGGAACTTACTGGTCACCAAATTCCCCCCAAATCAGGCTGGCTCACAAGGGCGAAGGGAGGTAATGGGCTTGGGGAAGGCCTGCGTGTCCTGGAGGAACTCCAGCAGGTTGCCAACATGTCCATGATGGTTGAAGACTTGAGTAAGGTTGCCCAGGTCCTGAAAGGTAAGCATCCAATACACCCAAGCTTGAGTGTACAGGGGGCATTCAAGGAGGACATGCACAAATGTCACCAAGGAAGTGTCATCGCAGGGGCAGGTGCGAGTAGGGCATAGCACAAGTCTGGGTAACTTGCGAGTTTTTTGAGTAGAGCCGTGGGAAAACTCGCGGGTATTGATACTCACGGATCCGGGTGATCCGTGGGAAAATACTCATGCGGATCCGGGTATTGATTTTGGCACCCCGGGTACCTGCACAGGTACTCGTGGAATACTCGTGGGAATATTATTATATAAAATTATTTTTTAATAGGCTCCTTAACCTAGAACAGAAATGGCTGAAACATGGATTGAACCTAAGACCTACTGGGAACAAGCTCAGTCCAGTGCTCTAACCACTAAGCCACCCAGCCTCACTAGTAAAGACACACAATATATTATATATAGGGTTATGCAGAATTGATTTTATCACTTGTATCTAATTAATTGTGAACGCGTTTTGATCTTATCACTTGTATTATCTTAGATGTATGTCCTAAGCATCTAATTAGTTGTGAACGCGTTTTTGATCTTATCAATTAGGCGTGATCCCGGCATCTCTGTACCGACATGTGCCGACGTGTGCATTCTTAAGCCTACCTTCCTAGATAGGAAGGCAATGCACGGTCCGATCGGCGCGCCCCACACTTCGCGTTTTTTCGCGTTTTTTCGCATTTCTATAGATATTGTAACTGATTCTTGTTTTATTTTGGATTGGATGCATGATCTGACTTGAAACTTCGTGGGATTGTAGTAATATATATATTCTTTCTGTGTATGCAAGATGAAGATCTCTGGCTGCCTCAAACCTTACAAGTAAACCTACGAGTATACCCATGAGTACTTGGATCTGTGCGAGTATAGGACTCGCGGCTCTGGGTGATCCGTGGGAACATACTCGTGCGGATCCGAGTATGGGATTATCTAATCTAAATACCCACGAGTTCGGATCTGGGTAACTCACGAGTGCACTCATGCTAGGCCCTAGGTGTGAGAGGTGACTGGGAGGGAGGGGTGAAAGCGCTCCTGCTATTCAGCAAGAAAGGCATGGCCTGTGGTGAGGCGCATGGAAGTGGAGCAGGTGTGACGTGTGAAAGGGACCTCACACTTCTTAGTAGGTGCCATCCAAAGGGGATGATTAGACCCATCTGGGAATAGCAGCACGCATGCAGCATGAATCGATACCAGAGATGCTGGGCCGGACTAGCTATCATACTTCCAATACACATATTCTAATAAGACAGACTACTGCATAGTTTAGAACCTATCATGAGTCTGTGAAATTTAATGGTAATGGATTACTACCATAAATTGGCATGAGATGTGCTGCTCATAAGAATGCACCCAGATGCGCAACAGTCTGAGTGGCCACAAATTTATTGAGACAGGCCAGTAGCTACCATATTGGTGGGCCCGGACAGCTGGGCTTGATTAGTGATTAGATCATTCAGATCATTCAAAGTGGGTCAGTGAGTCAGATAACTGATTCAGAGACAATTACACACTGCATGCACAACATGTTCCTCTTGTCACAAGTAAATAGTATTATTTTTTCTCTCTTTATTTCACACTCTTTTTTTTGGTTTTAAAGGACTATTTTCTGTAAGCGTTCACTACAACATTAACATTACTTTATCTTATCTGCTGCGTAAATAAAAGATAATAATAATAATTATTATTATTATATAGTTCACCTTATCTGCACTCAACGCGCTCTTTGGTTTGGTTTGTCATTGAGTGTGAGTGTGGGAACTACATTTTCCACACTGCACGCACAATTCTCACTCCACACTCCAATCAAAAAGCTGTCTTCCCCACATCATCTTCACATTTATCTTTCTCCTTTTCCCTCTCACAATCTCCCTCTCCCTCTTCCTCCATCTCTCTCTTTTGTGGCCAAGTTACTCATGCTCACCATGTCACTTCCTTCCATGACAGGATCTTTTCTCTTTATTGAGGGCTAGATGCAGAAAGGTAAATATAAGCTCTTTTTTCCTTCTATTGCTGACAACTTTTTAACTTTGAACTTAGTCTGGTTGACCATGTGGGTGCCATGAAGAGAGGTGAGGCTCTACTATTTCATCTTTCCAGCAACATTGTCATACTTGTATGCAGTGTGTTTGGTGTTCTCTTGCCTGTGAGCAGCTGTTGACTTGTTACACTTGGTACACCCTTCCTATTTCATTCTTGAGTTGCTCTCTCTTACTCTCATTACCATTTTCCCAGGAAGATGGTGTTCTTGAGCCCATCTTGACTTTCTCTTTGGGCTATGGTGTGCTGTTCATTCTCTCTGTGCATGCCCTTTTGTTGCTAGGCCCTTCTACTTTGGTCACTTATATCAGACCAGGAGCTGTCATCTTTTAAATGCTGTTTGGTGAAACACTTGCAATGGACACAACATCAGTAAGTCTTCTGTGTTCATCTGATCTGCTGGGAGCTAATATCTTTTGCTTTTTTTTTCACTTTGGCATTTCCACAAACTCTGTGTTTTCCACAACTCCCAGGACCCCGGTTGTATATGTCCTAGTGATGTTCCGGCCCGGCTTGGCCCAAAAGCTGCGGCTTTGGCTTGGCCTGAGGCGGCTCCGGCTTTCCTGAAGTCTGGGCCGAGCCAAAGCCGCCACAGACAGCTTGGCCCTGGCCCGGCTTGGCCCAAGCCGCGGCTTTTGGCAGAGAAAATTTTATGACATATAACTAGTAGTTATAGTTCAGCTAATCCAAATCTGACTTGGTGTGTTACGTATTGCAAAGCTATATTGAAGAAAAAGGTTGAAATGCCGTGATAAACATGATCACGTGACCCAAATCAACCACTTTGTGATAAGATTTCTACTGATTTTGACGATTGCTAATGCATTTGTATGTGCTGTTGAAAGCCGCGGCCTGAGCCGGTGGCTTTGGCTTTTAGTTTCTCTGAGCCGGGCCAGGCACATCACTAATATGTCCCCTTTAGTCTAATTTGTATTAGTATAAATATTATAATAGATTTGTATTTTTAATGTGAAAATCGGAGTAAGAAAAAAATAAAAGTGAATCCAGAAAAGGCAAGAGAAGTAGCTCTAGATTTGAATAAAAGGTAAGAGAAGTAGCTCTACTTTTGAAAAGTAGCTCTACATTTGAAAAGTGGCTCTAAGCATCCAGACAAGCCTGCTAGAGCTAATGGAGAATCCAGATTGCTGGATTGGCTGGAATGGCTAGCACTAGCCAATCCAGCAAAATGTCATTTTCCTGATGTACCCATAAAATGAAATGTGTGCAAGTTCTTTACTTGCATCATGCATTTCAGACATCTGGCCCAGGACATCCCAGTCAAGGAGATACACACTTGGACACAACACGTTCATTTATGGCTACTCAAGATCCCTCAAAGATTCCTATTTTATGTTCATAAGATTAAGATAATTTATTATTCCATTTTTATTTTATTATTCTGGTTTCAATTTTATATGAGCATGACTGTTCTTTGCATTTCTGCACATTTCAGATAAATGGCCTGGGCCATCCCAGTCAAGGAGATAAGCACTTGGACACAATGCATTCATTTATGGCTACTCAAGATCCCTCAAATATTGTTGGTTTATGTTCAGAAGATTAAAAGGATCCTTTATTTACATTATTATTTTATTATTCTGGTTTCATTTCATACAAGCACAACTGTCCTTGTGCATTTAAGTCAACCTTCCTTAATAGGAAGTGTCAAACAATCATGCTGCTGGTTATACTGACTGTGGTTAGTAGCAGTGAGGCTAGAAAAGACAAGTAACTTCAGATGTTAGAAGAACTCTTTATTACTACACTACTGACCTAGAAAAGACAAGTACTATAAGAAGCATTAGTCTAAAGGAAGTAGAGAGTAAACTAGAAGGAACTTACACTTCAGATGTTAGAAGAACTCTGAAGTGTAAAGGACGAAACAGACATCCTTATATACCCATGAGGGCCAGGGGAAATGGTCTGTGCGCACTGGGAATAAGTCCACAAGTGCTGGACAATAAACAGAGAGGGATAAAGGCTATTGGCTGAGGAGATATCACATGCTTACTGTGCATTACTAAGTCCATCACTAATCAGCTGAGTAAGGTGAGAAAGAAATGTAATAAGGATAACATAAAAAGTCCGAAACTCCGGAATCTAATCTAATCTAATCTACAGCTGAAGCAATCCTTAGATGCCTGAAGCATCTCCAGACACGTCCCGTGTCAACATCCCTCCATGGTGAAGGCATCGATCATTTGAGTGGAATGAGTTGAATGAGCACACTGCTGTTCACAATTGAATGAACATATCACCAGCCAGAGATCCAATTTCTCTAACTCTTTGTGAGTTTTGCATACGAGTTGTAGATTCGCTTATGCAAGTCTACACACCTCTTGCGTCACTCTCGAGGTCGAGAATATACTCATTTGGCATGGTGGGAAAGTGAAACTGGTGAACAAAGTCTCCAGATTCCAGCTCCTTCATTCCAGCACTAGTCCAAAACCAGTTATCATAAGATCAAAAGATGATCTGGGCAGAGACTTTGTAAGGCCATCTGCCAGCATCTCTCCAGTGGGAGTTCGCACCAAGTCAATTTGGCGTGATTCTACATACTCCCTAATGGCATGATACTTTATTGGTATGTGCTTTGATCGCCTTCCTGTGACAGGGTTTAATGCAAGATCTACTGCACCCTTGTTGTCACAATGCAGTTGTATGGGTGAAGTAACTTCATACCCCAACTCCTGCATAAATGTCCTATACCACGCTGCCTGATTTGAAGCCTCAGCAAGGCTCATGTACTCGGCTTCAGTGGTGGACTGTGCTACTGTCTTCTGCTTCCTGGAACACCAGCTAATGGCTCCATTGGCTAGAAAAAAGACATAGCCTGAGGTGGAGTGGCGGTCCTCTTGATCTCCCCATGAGGAATCCGCATAGCCATGAAGGCCAACTTCACCATTCCCTCCAGAATAGCGCAACTTGTAGTCTTTTGTAGCATTTAGATAGGCTAAGACATACTTTGCTAGTCACATGTGCTGCTGGGAAGGGTTGGAAGCAAATTGGCTAAGGCGTGCAACAGCAAAACTAATGTCAGGTCTGCTTCCAATCTGCACCCAAAGCAGAGACCCCATTAACTGCTGATACCTCTTGATATCAGAGGTAGATGCCTGGTCTTCAAACTTGACCAAATGAACATCCACGCCAGAGGGTAGAGGAGTATATACTGGGTTGGAATCCCCCATTCCAAACCTCTCAACTATAGAGGATACATAGGCTGTCTGGTCAATATCCAGTGTCTTGTTAGGACGATCCCTGGTGATGTTAACTCCAAGGTAAGACTGGATTTCGCCCAGATCAGTCATCTCATATCGGCTAGATAGAGAGTCCTTCAGCCATTGAATCTTCTTAGTGGAGGACCCAAGTATAGTGATGTCATCAACATATAAAATGACGAAAAGTGAACCATCCCCCTCTTGGTGATGATACACATATACTCCTGCATCAGAGTACGTCCGAGTAAAGCTCAGTTCATTGAGAACTGCATGAAATTGCAAGTTCCATGCTCGGGAAGCTTGTTTGAGGCCATACAGAGCCTTCTGCAGCCTACAAACTTTGGACTCTTGTCCAGCAACAACGAAACCAACAGGTTGCTCCATATAAATCTCCTCATCCAGATCGCCATGTAGGAATGCCGATTTGACATCCATCTGGTGGATTTCCCAATCCTCAAGCGCAGCCAACGCTAATAACAGTCTAAGAGACTCAAATCTGGCGACTGGGGAGAAAGTTTCATCAAAGTCCACCCCCTCTATTTGGGTGAACCCTTTTGCTACAAGCCTAGCACGAAAGCGTCCATCTGCTTTCAATTTAAAAACCCATTTGGACTTTACAGCCTTTCTACCTTCAGGAAGGTCTTCAAGGCGCCACACTTTAAGTTTTTCTAAGGCATCAATTTCATATTGACATGCCTCAAGCCAATCACTGGCTTTATCAGACTCCATTGCTTCTTTAAATGTAAGAGGATCCCTATAAGGCGATCCTGCAGCATTGAGTAGATCCATCTGACCAAGTCTGGAAGAACCTTGCACGAACTCTGCATTATCCTCGTTGTAGAAGCGAGGATTCAGACAACGATTGCGATTGGGGCGTGCAGTATCCAAGTCTAAATCTTCTTGGATTGCCCTATCTCGTCGTTCAGAGCGTGGACTTGTCCTCTGAAAATTAGGTTGAGGAATTCTGTCTGCAATCCTTTGTGATTTTCTGATTGCTTTGGTTCTTTTGGGAGGGGAGGATGGTTCCATGATTTGAGATGGAGGGGTCTGATATATAGTCTGAGGGTGTGTGGTGTCTACATTACGTGTGGGTGTGGTAGGCTGTGGTACTAATTGAGGAGGTACGATGTCCTCCTGTTCCTCTTCCAGGTCTTCCTCATCTTGAGGAGCCTCAGGAACATGGGTAGCGGTTGCTGGTGGTGGCTGGACTGGGCCACCAGGTAAAGTAAAGGAGCCACCTTCAGTAGGTTGCTCTGTAGATTTATCTGCTCTGTTGTCCTTATCAGAGCGGGATGGGAAGGATCTCTCATCAAATGTAACATCTTGTGAAAAGATGAGAGACCGGGTACGACTATCCCAAAGTGTATAGCCCTTAGAGGTGGGCTCATACCCGACAAAGACAGCTTCCCTGGCTTTGGGATCTAATTTACGCCGCTTGCCCTCTGGAACATGGTAATAGGCTTTGCAACCAAAGACCTTAAAATACGAGACATCTGGTTTGTTCCCAACCAGAAGCTCAAGCGGAGTTTTCCACTTGTTAGAACGAATGGGAGTTCTGTTATATATATGACATGCTGTTTCAACAGCACACTCCCAAAAACCAAGGGACAGGCCAGCATCGTGCAGCATGCTAGTGCCTTTTTCCATAATGGTTCTATTGAACCTCTTGGCCCTTCCATTCTGTTGTGGACTATACGGCATCGTAAGTTTATGCTCTATGCCATAATCTTCAAGCATTGCCTTTAGCGCCTTGTTCACATACTCGCCACCACGATCTGTGTGAAGACACTTGATTTTATGATTGAATTTATTTTCAAGTAGTGTCTTCAGTTTATTAAAAACTGGTGTGAACAGATCTTTGGACTTCATTGGAACGATTAAAGCGTATCTGCTAAAGTCGTCCAAGAAAGTGGCGAAGTACAGATTCCCTTGTATAGAACTGCACTGCAAGGGACCTACAAGATCACTGTGAAGGATCTCAAGGGGGGCTGATGCTCGCTTTGAAGATGGGGGAAATGGAAGACGATGGGACTTGCCCATTTCACAGCCATAACACGGCTTGTCTTCCACTTGGCTATTATTAATTTTGAGGCCTTTAACCGCCTCAGGAGCATATCTCTTCAGGGCTTCTTTAGACATGTGGCCCATTCTTTGATGCCAGATTTCAAGTGAGGCAGATGCAGTTGTATGGATAGTGCTTAGGACGTGTTTGCCTAGTACCCAATACAATTTGCCAAACTTCCATGCTTCCGCTATAATGTTGTCGCCATATTTAATTGTTGCCTTCTTATTATCTAGGAACACAGTTGCCCCTTTTTCTACTAGGGCACTGGCGGAGAGTATTTTATGTCCTCCAGGCATATGGAGCACATTGCTCAATTCCAAGTCAAATCCTTGATCAGTCCTGATGATCACGGTGCCAACTCCACTTGTTTTGACTATGGAGTTGTCACCTAGTGATACTTCATGGGTACTGTTGACTTTATACGTATCAAAGTCTTCAATGTTTGGACTGAAATGAGATGTTGCTCCACTATCAAGCATCCAATAATCTGAGTTGATATCCAGATTATAGGTGTGAACATAAAGGCGAATGCGAGGTGCTTCTTGCACCTCCTCTATTTTGCCACTACCATTTACTACGGTTGCTATAGTATGTACATGTTGGGCCTCAGCCCTCTTCTTGTTCCCTGCCTTGCCCTTTTTGGCATTCTCCAGGTCCTTCTTCTTCTTTGCACAAGCGTTGGACTTATGTCCAGGCTTTTGGCAATAGAAGCAGACCACCCCTTGTGAACCAGGGGCAGCAGCGGGAAGTGGTGATAAATTTGTGTTTTTTGGTTTAGATTTGACAGGTGCAGCCTTAGATAGGACTGCACTACCACTTCCCGAGGGACCTGCCAGGCGACTTTCCTCATTTAGGAACCTCTGCACAAGGTCCTGAGGAGAAAGACGCTCTGGATCGCCAGAGGCCAGTATGGAGCCGGCAATGGTACTGTAGGAGTCAGGGAGAGCTTTTAATAAAATAAAGCTCATCTGGAGGTCATTGACCTCCATCCCGTTCTCCCTGAGGGTACTCCTGGCATCCAGGACCTTTTGTAATTGGGTCCTGAAAGACTGTCCTTCATCCAAACGGAAGGACACCAGGGCAAGCCACAAATTATACGTGGCCATGCTCCCTACAGCACCATAAAGCCGCTCCAACTTACTATACTTCTCAAAAAGAGAAGGATAGTCGGCATCAGAGGTTACTTGACTGTAAACCTCCTGGGTTACATTGAGGTACAAAAGACCTATCAGCATTTCCTCCTCACCCATCCATTCCCTAAGGATGGGATCGATCACCTCCTTCTGCATTTTTTCCTTCTCTTCTTTGTCCTCTGGGAGGAGGGGCATATCAGGGTAGGCGGTAATAATGTGCCTCCTGAGCCCGTTCATCCTCAAAAGGGTGTTGAAGTTGGCAGACCAAACTTGCCAGTTGGAGCCATCAAGGCGCTCCATCTTGGAGGAGGGAGGGAAGACAATGGAGGACAGCATTTTGAGATGTTATATAGAAGTTCCTGGTTCCAAGGAGCAATTAGAACCAGTGCCCAGGTCTCGCTTAAGAGTGCCACCCCATACTGTGGCGCTATGCTTCAGAACCTAAGAAGGTCCTGCCTTTGTTATGCGACTTTCTAGGTATAGTAAAGCTGTCTAGCGCAATCTTGTAACTAGACATAAGCTCTGGTAGACTAGCCAGAGTGTCTAGTGTAACCAAGACTGGGAGTCATGTCATGGAGGAGCCAACCGCAAGTTCCATTAGAGACAAAGGATGTATAGTCCTTCCTCTAATGCTGGTGGTGGAGTCCATGATTAAGCCCTAGATGATTGGGGCCATGACTGAGTAGATGTCTAGTCTGTCTCTGGTAGGGCGTGGTTACCCTACAAAGGCAACGGATACTTATGCCCAGAGATGAAGACTATATCTACTATGTATAGACTATAGTAGTGCAGCCTACTTGTATCGAGCCCAAGCATCATGGGAGTGACTACCCATGCCTTGTTCTAGACCCTAAACTCTACCTGCAGGTCGCTAAACCTGGCTTACGGATCGAGCCAAGCATTAACTGGACTTAAAGCCACAAGCTTCTGGCTATAGGCCTACTAAGACTATCTATGGGACGAAAACCCAGCTACAACTAAGAAATTTACTAATACCTAGTGCGCACTCAAGGAGCTCAAGATGTTTCACCCGCTTAGGGTCCCTCATCATCTTTTGCAAAACCCCGAAGGGCTAGCCAAACAGTTCAGGATGAGCAGTAAACTGCGTCATCCTGTGGGGTGTTAAGGTGCACAGACAGTAAATAAGAAAGCTCACAGGAAGAAGCTGGTGGGAAAGACTTTGAAGCTTTTGTGAGCTTGAAGTGCAAAAAGCGAGTTGGGCTGCGATGAACAAAAGGGAATCACAGATCAGTATGAGCAGCAGGGCCCATAACCTGTCAAACAATCATGCTGCTGGTTATACTGACTGTGGTTAGTAGCAGTGAGGCTAGAAAAGACAAGTAACTTCAGATGTTAGAAGAACTCTTTATTACTACACTACTGACCTAGAAAAGACAAGTACTATAAGAAGCGTTAGTCTAAAGGAAGTAGAGAGTAAACTAGAAGGAACTTACACTTCAGATGTTAGAAGAACTCTGAAGTGTAAAGGACGAAACAGACATCCTTATATACCCATGAGGGCCAGGGGAAATGGTCTGTGCGCACTGGGAATAAGTCCACAAGTGCTGGACAATAAACAGAGAGGGATAAAGGCTATTGGCTGAGGAGATATCACATGCTTACTGTGCATTACTAAGTCCATCACTAATCAGCTGAGTAAGGTGAGAAAGAAATGTAATAAGGATAACATAAAAAGTCCGAAACTCCGGAATCTAATCTAATCTAATCTACAGCTGAAGCGATCCTTAGATGCCTGAAGCATCTCCAGACACGTCCCGTGTCAACAGGAAGGAGGTCAGATGTAATGCCTGGTGTGGGCATTCAGCATGATGTGTGACTAAGTTGTGTAGCAGAACTACGAAATCAAGGTACACTGCGTTACTAGTGCACAGAGTTGAGTGACAAGCCAATACCAAGGAGCTAATCCTTAGTACTGTTGAGCAGAGAAGTGCCAAAAGCACTGAGATGAATCAAAGGTTGGGTCTTAGAGATCACCCAGAAGGTAATGCACCAAGTCAATTAAGTTGAGTCTAAGGCATACAGGCTATCTAGGCAGGCCTTATATATGTAATAGAGGTCAGGGTCTGAATCGGAGTAAAGTACTCGGTGTATCAACAAAGTTGTAATGTATCTATAAGGGGAAATGGAGTAAGGGTGGGTCAGATGAGAATATATGCAGATGGATCTGGTATAGTCATGATTCTGGTGAGAAAATATGTAAGAGTTCATATGTAAAGTATGAGTCACAGATAAGCAAGATGTAATGGTTTGTGATGGGTCACAACATGGTTTGTGACAAAATGTGACATTTTTTGAGTCGTGCGCACATGCGCATTCTGTTTCGACTTGGCTGTAATCTCTAGCTCCAAGTCATATGACTGGAGCTAGTACTTCTTTTATCAGATCACTTAGTTGCACACAATAGAGGGCACAACCCCTCCTACTTATTCTCATCTCAGTTCAGGGCATAACCCCTGGAGCATATGACTACCTGTGTTACGTCCGGTGTGAGACATTCCGCACGACTTGTGCGACAGCGTCGTACGTGTGTTCAGATAAGAAGTCAATAAGACCTCTTGGAGTTCGAGTGTGTGAGTCAAAGTCAACGGGGCTGTTCCCGAGTGACAATGTTGAGCGGAAAGTGCCAAAAGCACTGAGATGATCGAGTCAAAGGGTCCAAAGGGGAGTCCGGAAGACAAACACCGATGTATTCAATAAGTCGAGTCTAAGGTCTACAGCGTAGCTAAGACGGACTTATATACGTAAAGGGACGGGCTGTTACGTCCGGTGCGGGACGTTCCACACGACTTGTGTGACAGCGTTCGTTCGTTATCAGGTAAAAGACCAATAAGGTCCTTTGGAGTTTGTTATGAAAGAGTCAGAGTCAAAGAGGCTGTACTCTAAGACAATGTTGAGCAGGAAGTACCAAAAGTACTTGATGAGAGGGTCGAGTCAGAGCTTCCAAAGGGGAGTCCAGAAGACAAGCACTGATGTATTCAATAAGTCGAGTCTGAGGTCTACAAGGTAGTTACAGCGGACTTATATACGTAATTCAGTGGGCATCTATGAGATAAGAACACGGAGTCAAGTGGGTCCGAATATCCGAAAGCGGAGGGCATAAAGCCTGGCTTCTGATAGGGAACTAAGTAAGTGTCTGATCGTAAGATAAGAGGATAACGAGATAGGGAGGGCAAGCATAGGTAAACAGTGTATGTACAAGTCCAAACAACAGTCACGGGGATGGGAGCAGTGCATGTGAGGGATCCCACGAGGGAGATGTGATGAGGAAGTGTAAAGTCGGTGGGCGAGTGGGATCTCTGTTGGGAAGGGTAAAGAAAATAGGGCTACTGGGCCCTGTTCGTAACATCACCCTCCTTTCTGGTTCGAGCTGACCCAGCTAGAAACGCGCACCATCATCGTCCTGGACCAAGTCCACATAATCGTCCGCCAAATTCCGATCCTCCACAGTGTAAGCTTCTTCCGCCGCGCATTGGTGCGTGCGCAAAAACCCGTATGGGCCACGTCGTCCACATTGGCGACACAGGTCATAGACTGGGCAATCGAGCTCGCGATGTCCCGCATTATGTTGTAGGCATTTTCCGCACCAACCTGAGGGATTGACAATGGTGGGAGCGACACCCAGACGTCGAAATATGCAGAACCGACTCCAATGTAGGTTGCTCCGGCAGTGACGACACCATTTGCGGTTGAGCGGACAATTCCAGCTAATGTGATACTTGCTGTCACATCGCCAGCAAGTCTCCCCACGGGGGTTTTCGTGCATACGTGGCATCTCGAATCGGTTCGGCAACAGTTGTGGCGCCGCTCCTAATGATCGTGGGGGAAGGGGTCGTGCGTAGGTGTCTGCGTACCTTTCAGCTATTGTCTGGTACGCGTCCCCTTTCTCCAGTCTCTTCCGAATCTCCGTTAGCTCCTGCTCTACTTGGAACATCCCCCTTGTAAGCCTTGTCATTTGTTTTGCATATTCTTTATATTGGGTGTTGAGCATGGTACGCAGTGCAAGGGTTTTCCGCAGCCTCATGACTTCGGCTTTGAGGCGTGGAGTCGCATGTCGTTCATCACTTCGTCAATTGCAAAGCTCGGGGGTCGTCAGCTGCAAGGTGTCCCAACTGTTCATCACTCATCGTGTGGTGAAGACGGCCTGTATACCGTTCTTCCAAATAAACCGGGGCCCCATAGACAGGCCCGTCCTTCTCATACATCCCGCGACATCCATCCCTCCGTTGGTGTAGAATATGTACTTCGCTATGGCCTTGTCTCCGTCAGCCATGGTGATTTCGAGAGGGAAGTACATCGATGATTGGGGTTATTGGCAAAGAACGGGAACTCGGGGACTTCGTCATCTTGTTCCATGCCGATGAGGTCGTTGGGGTGGGGTTCTTCGCATGAGTGAAGTCGTTGTCGGGATTAGGTGACTGGTTCTTGACTCGTTCTTCCGCAGCCTCGTAGTCAATAGGAGAGGAAGGGCGAGTAGAAGGGTGAGCGGAGGGAAAAGCCTCTACCACCACATGAGTGGCAGCGAAGGCGTCGATAGCGGCGGAGGCAGCGATGAAGGAGGAAGACATATCAGTTGTGGTTAGGACGTTGCTAGTGAAGCATTGCTCTGGGGAAAAGATGTCGGGAGTCTGTCCTCCTTTTAATTGTTCTTGGGCGCTTGGGGGTGTCGTAAGTGGAACTCTGAGATAAGGATCGGAGCAGAGATGTCTCCGGCTGGTTCCCACGAACTGTCAGAGTCTGGGAATCCCTTCCACTTGATTAGGTAGTACAGTTTGCCCCTCGGCCTTGTCGCTTGGAGTCTAGAATGTGCTCCACTTCCCATTCTTCTTCGCCATCGATAAGGTCAGGCGGGGTCTCGGGAAGTTTTCTCCATGAATGGAGGTCTCCTTGTAAGGGGTTAGAAGCTTAGCGTGGAAGACCGGGTGGATCTTCCATTTCGGCGGTAGCTGCAGTTCATAGGATACGTCTGACAGCTTCCTTGTGATCTGGAAGGGTCCGTGACGTCGGGGCGCTAGCTTGGCCGTGGGGTGTGACGTGTGAATGTTCCTGCCCTCGAGCCATACCCAGTCATTGGTCTGATAGGGTGTGAAAGTGCTTGGCTGTGCTGCCAGAAGCTGTTGTGCCTTTACCAGATTCTGATTGGCCGATTGTCGCAGCTCTTCCCATTGGCTTATCTGTTGGGTTACGGAAGGGACTTGAGTGGGCTTATCTACCCACATGGTGCGCGGGGTCCAGCCCATGATAAGGGAGAAGGGGGTGGTCTTCGTGGTGCCATTGGGCCATGAGTTGTGAGCAAACTCCGCAGTCGATAGCCATTTTGCCCAGTCGTCTTGTCTGCTGTTGCACCAGAACCGAAGGTATTGTTCAAGCCATTGATTTGTCCGTTCGGACTGCCCGTCCGTCTGTGGATGGTAGGCTGTGGAGATGTTCTGCGCGATGTCTAACGTTTTGCATAAGGCTCTAGCAAACGTTGACGTAAACCTGGTGTCACGGTCCGATATGATCTTCTTGGGGAGTCCATAATGGCGGTATACATGATCCAAGTACAGCTTTGCCACTTCTTCAGCTGTGATAGTCTCGTGACAGGGAATGAACAGGGCTGCTTTGGAGCAGTCGTGGTCGGTGATCGTAAGGATGGTGTCAAAGCCCTGTGATTTGGGTAATTTGACAATAAAATCCATGGCAATAGTCTGAAAGGGGGTCGACGCAATGGGAGCGATGGGGTGTATTGGCGGGACTTTCGGGTGTGTGTTGACCTTGTTGGCCTGACATGCTGCACATCCTTGCACATAACTTTCGACGTCTTTTTTCATGTTGGGCCACCAGTAGTCTCTTTTGGTTAGGGCGTAGGTGTTGTGGATACCGGGGTGTCCTGCAGAGGGAAGGTCGTGGTGAAAATGGATCACCCCCCTCTTAATGTTGTCGCCACTGGTGACAACCAGTCGATCGCCATCTTTCCACCAAAGGCCGTTGACTTTTTTCAAATTGTGTGCATCGGCCCATGAATGGTATAGTTCTTGGTTCATATTTTGGGAAATCTGTGCCCATAGGTCCATATCATGGAGGCTGACTACGGCAGCCTTCGCAAACACTTCTTCTGGGAGGACAGTGATGTCATTATTGTCGTCCTCGCCTGTGTGCATATCCGGTCTGCGTGACAGTGCATCCGCTCTAGCATTCTGGCTTCCGGCGATGTGTTTCAGGGTGAAGTTGTACTCTTCTAACTCCAGAACCTCTCGTGCCACACGTCGACTGATTTTGTGGGGTTCCTTCCAATACAATAGGTTGGAATGGTCGGTGTGGATGATGGTCTTATGTGGGGTCCCGGCTAGGTAAGGTCGCCAGTGTCGCAATGCCTTGACTATGGCTAAGAGCTCTCTGTCCCAGATGTCATAATTCCTCTCTGCTGGGGAGAAGGTCTCGGAATAGTATGCCACTGGGTGAAGCACTTGTGCGGTATCTCTCTGGTATAATACTGCCCCATTCGCAAAGTGTGAGGCATCTACTTCCAATTCGAAGGGACGACGCAGATCTGGTTGGATGAGTACAGGCTCGGAGCCGACTAGGTCCCTGATCTGTTCAAACGCCTGTTGTTGTGCTGAACTCCAATGCCATGGCACGTCCTTTTTCAAGAGATCGTTCAGTGGTCGTGCGATGCCTGAGAATCCTTTGACAAAGCGTCGGTAGAAGTTACAAAATCCAATGAACGATCGGACATCCTTGACACAGGTCGGCACTGGCCACTCCCGGATCCCCTGTACTTTAACAGGATCCATGCGCACTTGTCCTCCTTCTAAGATGACTCCTAGGTACTCAACACTGCGTTGCTCGAAAGAGCATTTTGTGGGTTTGAGGTACAGGTCGTGTTCTTGGAGTATATCTAACACCTGATGTACACGGTCTCGGTGGTGATCTAGGTTGTCTGGGGTGGCCACCAGTATGTCGTCCATATAGACCACTACTTCTCCAGTAAGAATAAGATCGCGGAAGATGTGGTTCATCATGGCTTGGAACGTCGCTGGTGAGTTTGTAAGGCCAAAGAACATGACATTCGGTTCAAACAATCCTTGATTTGTTTTGAACGCCGCTTTGCACTGGTCACCTTCCTTGATCCTGACGTTGTTGTACCCCCACTGCACGTCCATTTTTGAGAAGAGGGACTTATCCCTCATGGTGTCTATGAGCTCGGAGATGAGCGGCAGGGGGTAGGCATTCTTCACTGTATGAGCGTTAATTCGTCGATAATCCTGGACTGGTCGCAGCTTGCCGTCCTTTTTCTTGATGAAGAAGAAGGGTGAGGCATACTGTGACTTGGATGGGCGAATGTATCCTTTCGCCAAATGCTCTTGGAGGAATTCTGTCAATGCCACCTGCTCGGACTGGGATAGTGGATAGATTTTGCAGTCGATTGCTGTTGGCGTGTCAGGGAGCAGGTCTATGGCGTGGTCCCAGGGTCGAGAGGGTGGGAATCGCTGTGACTCTTCTTCTGAGAACACCCTCCAATGTCGGTGATAGGTGTGCGGTACTATGTCGTCATAAGTCTTCTCTGCCTGCCCCTGTATTGCCTTCTGGGCCAACTCTGAAGCCTTTGTGGCATAACAGCGACCTAGGTCTTCTTTGCTGGCCTCTGCATCTCTGGTCGCCCCATGTCTGATCGCATAATCGTAGCCTCTTGACGTAATGATGGTGGGGTATGAATTCTTATCCATTGTTGCATCGGCCCAATTGATCCTGGGTTCGAATGCAGCAAGCCATGGGTACCCCAAAATGAGGTCTTCATCCCCTAAGTCGGTGATCAGAAAGTGAATGACTTTTGTTATTTCCCCGACTTGGACATTTAGGTTGGTGTAGTGTGTAATCTTTCCAGCACGGTTGGCAGTTCCGTCAATATTCCAGATATTTTTCTCTTGGGGAAGAGCCTGCTTCCCTAGTCCCAAAGTTTTGATCATCCTTGGACTGATAAAGTTATCCGTGGCTCCAGAGTCCACTAAGATGTCTCGATTGGCCGTCCTCTGTGTAGTCTCGAAATGAACTGGTATTTTTAATGATTTGAACCGACTAGTATACACAGAGGTAACATGGAGTGCTCTTGCCCAGGCCGATGGGGTAGAGCTTATCAAAAATCCTTCTTTGCGAATGCCTTCTCCACAAGGATGGCTCGCACTTCCTCACTCTCCTTCATCATGTTTGCCCATATGTCCTGGGCCTTCTCTTCCTTAGTCTGCTTGTCTACAGCTGGTGGGTTATTGTTGACGGGGCTGTTGGTGTCGCATTTGCTGCCGCAACCCGTACTCCCTTCTTCGGACAGTCTCGGGACATATGCCCCTGTCCTTTACAGCGAAAACACCTTCCTTCCTTCATCAGTGTCTGCCGTTCGTCTTCTGTGAGCGTGACTCTTGCCCTGACTCTGTTGGCTGAGGTATCCATAGCATTGGGATCCCTCTGAGTAGTGTGCACTGGTTTGACTCCAAACGCGGCCTTCCACTGTTCTCGAGTTTTTCCTTTTTTGGTGTCGACTCCAAATCGTGTTTGGAAGTCGAGATAGTCCTGCTGCTGTCGTCGAGCAGCATCAACCCATTCGTCCCAGTCATGAGGGTGATGGAACTGAATGATGTTTTTGACAAGTGGGTTCGGCAGTCCTTGGGAGAAGAGGTCCAAGGTTGCTTCTTCATCTGTATCATAGCCCGCTCGGTTTGCCAGGCTTCGGAATTTTGCCACATAGGCGTCGAGTTCTCCCTTTTCCATTTTCAGGGACTTTAATTCCCTAGCTGCTTTCTGTTTTGCCTGTCCATCAGTGAAGGCGTCTTTGAATCTCTGGGCTATGGTCTCCCAGAGGCCTTCACTGGTAGTACGGCGGCCACTCTCCACCTGTTCGTTCAACCACTCGAGCTGTTCCATGGTCCAATCGTCGACGGCGTCACCCCTGATGAGGGAGAGAAAGAGGTTGGCGCGCTGGAAGGGGTTGACGATTTGGGCCACATCATGATTGAAGTTTTTAAATGTGGTGAACTCCAACATGAACTTCTTGCTCTGGGAGCGATCTCCCGTGAAGGTCTGGGGCAAGATTCCCGACAGACGTCCCGATGGAGGAGGGATGTTCGGGACAACCGGGGGCGGGGGAGGAGGAGGGACGGGATAGGGGAGTTGGGCAGCGATGGTGGACATGTTTTGGTGGAATGGGGTAACGGTATCTGCGGATTGTATGGATATCTGGGGAGTTGTCAAAGCAGGGGCTCTGATTGTGACAACTGCCGGTGCAACCAGGGGTGTAGATGATGCTAATACTGGTGCATCTTTGCTATTCTCTTCGACGTATTCTTCTGGTTCTGAGTCGGTGATGATCGCGGGCGGGTTCTCTCTCCACGGTCTGAGACCGAATTCTGGTGGAGCGGGAGCGGTAGTAACCCACGAATGTCTGCTATCCGAGTATCGGATACGATACCAAACTCTCCTTTCGTCGTCGTACTCTACCGGTTGGTATCTTCCGTCGTGATAGACGTAGTATCCAAACTCGGTTTCAAAGTCTTTCCAGACGGCAGAGCCAAGTGTCTGTTGTGAAAGATTATTCTCATCTCTGCGTTCGATGAGCTCTTCTTTGAACAGGGTCTGACTGCGGCTGGATGAAGCCACGTTGGGAGGAGACTCGACTTGATGTTACGTCCGGTGCGGGACGTTCCACACGACTTGTGTGACAGCGTTCGTTCGTTATCAGGTAAAAGACCAATAAGGTCCTTTGGAGTTTGTTATGAAAGAGTCAGAGTCAAAGAGGCTGTACTCTAAGACAATGTTGAGCGGGAAGTACCAAAAGTACTTGATGAGAGGGTCGAGTCAGAGCTTCCAAAGGGGAGTCCAGAAGACAAGCACCGATGTATTCAATAAGTCGAGTCTGAGGTCTACAAGGTAGTTACAGCGGACTTATATACGTAATTCAGTGGGCATCTATGAGATAAGAACACGGAGTCAAGTGGGTCCGAATATCCGAAAGCGGAGGGCATAAAGCCTGGCTTCTGATAGGGAACTAAGTAAGTGTCTGATCGTAAGATAAGAGGATAACGAGATAGGGAGGGCAAGCATAGGTAAACAGTGTATGTACAAGTCCAAACAACAGTCACGGGGATGGGAGCAGTGCATGTGAGGGATCCCACGAGGGAGATGTGATGAGGAAGTGTAAAGTCGGTGGGCGAGTGGGATCTCTGTTGGGAAGGGTAAAGAAAATAGGGCTACTGGGCCCTGTTCGTAACACGGGCGTCTATAGATAAGGATGTCGGAGTCAAGTGGGCCCAAAGACATGAAAGCGGATGGCGTAAAGCCTGGCTTCTGATAGGGAATTAAGTAAATGTCCGGTCGTAAAGATAAGAAGATAACAGATAAGAAAAGGGGTAAACATAACCAAGCAGTAAGCAAACATGTCCAAACAACAGTCACGGGGATGGAAGCAGCGCATGTGAGGGGTCCCAGGAGGGAGACGTAATGAGGAAGTGAAGGGTTGGTGGACAAGTGGGGTCCCGGTTGGGAAGCGTAAAGAAAATAGGGCTGCTGGGCCCTGTTCGTAACAACCTGGATACTTACTACAGCCTTCTTGTTAGCTTATATTCATTTGATTGTACCTCACTCATTCTGTATTTAAGCTGCTAGGTTACTGAGACAGACCTTAAGTCTGTTCTCTTGTATCTAATACAGGTGTGACGGTTTCATCTGCTGGTGTTGGAGTCATGTGCATCATGTCGTTTACTTTTCTTTTTCTTTATATTTACTATATCACACAGACACACGCATGACTTGCTTATGAAGGACTTATTACTCACATGCTGACTGATTTGCTTACTGATCCTACTTAGTGGCTTACTGATCAACATCCAGAGGGCACAACCCCTCTCCCTTCTTTATCCTTCTGGGGTATTCTACTGTACAACCATTAGACTACCTAGTGAATGCTCTAGTAACTATCAGAACCATCCTTCATAGCACAAGAACATGTATATAAACCCCTAGTAGATCAGGACAAGACTCTAAGTCTGTTCTTCTGTATTCAATACAGGTGCTTAGGACTCACTTCACTGAACTGAACAACCCCACTTGAACCTTCTAAGATTGCGCCTTAGAGGGACTTCAACCCCAGAAACTTGTGGCAGGACTTAGCGTCTCTGCTCGACTTCGTCTCGCACGCGTGCCCTTGACCGGCATACCTCGACCTAACTTGACTTGACCTAGGAGGACTTGAAGACTTGACAAAACGACCTTGAAACCCAGAACCTCGACACAGCGTTGCACCTAGCTGTGACAACAGGTGTATTCGACTTCACAAAGATCTGCTTGAACTCCCTAAGTGGCAGCTTAAGGAGCCTTCCTCCTCAGAAACTCTGCAGGGCTGATTGCTGCTGCTCTCAACTTCGTTCCCTGCATGCGCCCCCTCCTGTACATCGTGGGCACTTGAAATCTTGAACCAAACCAGGTCTTCTTAGTTGGACCTTGAATCTTGAGTGTGCCACATACCTTGAGAGCCTTCAGACACTGAAAACATGACTAGACACAGTCGACACCTGGCTGTGACACAAGAAGTTGAGTCATAGATAAGAAACAAACAGATATAAAGACAGTCATAATACAGTCAACAAGAACCAAGTGTGGCCAAACAACACATCACGTGTCAAGGAAAATGGAAAAAGATGATGTAGCAGGGTTTGTAACATTACCCCCTCTCTAAGTCCTAGCAGAGCCAGCTAGATTGGCATACCATTGTCATCCTGGACCAAGGAGAGGTAGTTGTCAGCTACAGCATAGTGGTCAGCATCATAATTCTCCTTGTCTTCATCTGTGGGGCAAATGTGTGTTCATAGAAAACCATAGGGCCCTCGCCTCCCACAGTGAAAGCAGCTGTCATAAACATGACAATTGATTTCTCGATGTCCAGCATTGTGGGAGAGGCACTTGCTGCACCATCCCAATGGGTTGAGGATGTTGGGGGCCTGTGTGAGCTGTCAGAATAGACATTGTTGGCTCCAATGTGAGGTACTCTGGCAGTGTCAGCATCGCTTCTTGGCAGTGGGACAGCACCAGCAAAGCTGACCATTTGGATTTTCATGGAGGTGAGGCATTTTGAGACAGCTCAGGTTGAGTTGAGGTGCCAGGTCAAGGCGGCAGCAAGGAAGGGGTTGTGTCACAGCTCTATTTTCTTTTTCCTTTTCTTTTCCCTTTTTGGATCACATGACTGTGGGAAGATTACCCAGCAGTCTCAACATGTGATCATGGGAATGTAGTCATGACATGGGATCATGTGACTGAGTCACGTGTAATAGTCACATGCTGCTTAGTCAGCACAAGAGCCACTCAAGAATTACAAGTCGACTTTCTATTGTGTTTACCACAATAAGCAGAGGCCCCACAGTCTAGATGGTTCTAGACCAAGTGGAGCTGCTATCAAGATAAGAGGAGTCCAGCCTAGAAGGTTCTAGGTAAGTGGAGCTCTAGATAAGGGCCCAGATTGGGCCATGGCCAATTATAGCACAGTTTCACATGTATTGTCACAGTTAGGTGCGGCACTGTGTTGGGGTCGAACAAGAGGAAGCAAGTTCAGTTAAGGTTCAAGGTCACAGAAGATCAAGTCTAGCTCAAGCCCACAACAAGGTCAGGGGGCGCGCGCGCAAGAGACGAAGTCGACGGCAGAGACGCTCAGTCCTGCAACAAGTTCAAGGGGATCAAAGACTCTCCAAGTCGCGTCTTGGAGAGCTCAAGTGGGGTTCTTTACTGAAGGAATTCAAGTGAAGTCAAAGCACCTTGGATTGAACACAAGAGAACAGACTTAGGTCTGTCCTCTCTATCCTACTGCTCTTTAAATACAAGTAGTCTTAGCTATGTCATAGTAGAGTAGAAGCTTCTAGTACTATGAGATAATGTCTAATGGTTGCACAGTAGACTATGCTAGAACTATGGAGAATAAGGAGGGGTTGGGCCCTCAATGAGTAAGCATGGATAATTGTTTCAGAAATAAGTCCGTCTCTTCATCAGCATGTCATGTCACCTTGTCAATCCAGATTCATCACATCACCCCCCTTGTATGGGTCAGCTTGCCCCCAAGCTCAATGACCGACTGTGAATGTAACCATGTGAGGAGGTAGGGTAAGTCGTCGACGGGAGCGGGGGCAACGTGTACTACCAACTCCACCTGCTTGGAGGATTGCACGGAGTTCAGGAGTGGGGGCAAAGGTCATGGCTTCTGCAGAGGTGGGGATCGTATCCCAGGTGGGCGCGTAGACATAGGTTAAATAGGGGAAGAGGCGGTAGTAAACATCGGCCCTGGACATGGCATGGACCGTTTCCTGGATGTCTTGATGAGCTTGACTGACCTGCCGTCTCCAGTGGGCCAGTTCTCTAAGGGCACCATCCAGTCATCGAGTGGCATAGCGGAAGCAGGCCACTTCTGCCCAAGCACCCGGATCCTGAAGTTCGTCTAAGGCATGACTAACAATTGGTGTGAACTCCATGTCTGGGTCAAAGAGTCATTGTTGAAAAAGTGTAAGAATAGGATTGGGGAACCCTGGGTGTCGAGCATGGGGTCGTGCATAGAGAGGGAAACAGAAGATGGGCTCATCAGCCCCCATGGTGCAGACAACTGTGGGTTCATCTTGTCGGAAGTCGTAGGCAACATAGCAGGCAATCCTTTGATAACCATGTGAGTCTGCGATGAGATGAGGGAAGTAGTGGCGAGTATTGTGAATGTGGTTGCAGATGAATGGAAGGCCTGGAGAGGTATAGGGGATGGGTGATTGTCGAGCAACAGCAGCATCTTCAGGTAAGCAGTCTAGATCTGGAGTTGGTGGTTGTTGAGTTCCAGTGTCGCCCTGAGCCTGAGTTTCTCCAGTGGCAGCAGCCTCTAAGCATGAACGCATCTCCTGTAACATGGTTAATACTTGGTTACGGATATCTGGGTCTAGATTCTGATTCACAGTTGCTGTTATAGAAATGGCATTGGTGAGGGTTTGAATGGGGTCGTCGGACATTGTGAAGGAAAAATGTGAGGGGGGAGTTGAAGAAACTGGTGTGGTTGGAAGTGTAGGGGTGTCTTGTGGGAACTTGAGTGCACCCAAGTTTGCAGCATCAGCAGCAGCTGCCGCAAATTGGTCCCGCAGCGTAGGGAGTGGAGTGGAAGAGTGAGTGTTGGTGGGTCGGCGTGTAGTGGTCATTCTGGGTCCTGGTTTAACACCTTTGCGGGGGGAAAAGAGGCGGGTAAGATGTTTGGTGCGAGCCATGATAAAGAGAGAGGTATGTGTGGGGGAAAGAGAGATGGGAAAACCATGTAGTTACCCCCTTCTTAAGGGTGGCATCATCCCTGACGCCTGGGAATAGAATCATAGTATTGTTCGATTAGTGCAGGGGCATGGCAGTCAGAACTATCAACCCAGGAGTTCTCACTGGCAGGATATCCGACCCAGCTGACCAGAAATTGAAGCTTCTTAGAGCACCCATGAAGCCAGTGATTCAGAATAGCTGCAACTTCATATTCTTCCTCCTGATTCACAAGGTCTGGTGGGGGCCTGAGGTAATTGGGGCCATGTGCTTCAGTTTCCAGATAGGGAGATAGAAGGTCAATATGAAATACGTTGTGAATTTTCATGTGGGAAGGCAGGGACAAGCGGTAAGCCACAGGGGAAACACAGTCTAGAATGCAGAAGGGACCGTAGTGACGGGGGGCTAATTTGGTGGATGGAAAGTGGGTCTTCAGATTCTTGCCCTCTAACCAGACGTGGGTACCCACAACAAGCGGCGGGCGCATTGGTCAAGATGTGGGGGTCTGGAGAGCTAGTTCGGCGCAGGTGCACGCAGCTTGGAGGTCGCGGAGATGGGAGTTGACTTGGGGAACACTAGAGTCTGACAGCTGTCTGTTCCAATCGAACGAAACACCGTGTATTAGCGAGTGCGGTGACAGTTTAGATTTGTCATGTGTCCAGGAGTTATGGACAAATTCAGCTAGTGGTAGGTAATCCGGCCATCAGTGTTGATCATCGCCTAGCCAAAGACGGAGGTATTGTTTGAGCCAAAGGTTCATCCGTTCGCTTGCGCCGTCAGTGCGGGGGTGGAAAGCGGTTGACAGGTTTTGTTGAATACCGAGCACGTGAGCTAGTTCGCAAGAGAAATGAGAGGTAAACCATGGATCGCGGTCAGAGATGATACATTTAGGGATGCCAAAGAGCGGGAAAACATGTCGATAGTATAGAGTAGCCACTCCTTCGCCCAAGATGGCCTTCGAGCAGGGAATAAACTTCGCAGACTTCGAACAGCCCTGGTCAACAATTGTGAGCACCGCATCATAGTGCCCAGACGGAGGGAGATCTGTAATAAGATCCATCGCAACATATTGGAATGGTCCGGCTGAGGCTGGTACGTCAAATAGGAAAAGGGGGGCTTTCTTAGTCAACTGAGGTTTATTCTCTTGACACTTGGCACAACCCTGAATGTATTCCCGGACAAATACCTTAAGGTCGTTCCCATCATATTCAGCTAGCACCTTTCGCGTAGTCTTGTCAATACCAGGGTGTCCCGCTAGGACATGATCGTGATAATGTTGGAGAATCTCCCGTCGTGCTAATAGATCGGAAGGAAAGGGGCGCTTTACCGTCTGTATTGTACGGAGGAACAGTGCATTCGGGAGGATTGTAACCTTTTCATTGTCATCATTTCCTCGATCAGCGTCGGGTTGCCGCGAGAGCATATCCACCACCATGTGAAGCTTCCCGGGTACATGCTCTAGAGAGAAATCGAAATCTGCGAGTTCCTGGAGCCAACGCGCTTGTCGTCGATTGAGTTTCTGCGGCTCTTTGAAATATTGGAGGTTGTTGTGATCAGTGCGAATTTGCACTTTGTGGCGGGCGCCGAGGAGATACTGGCGCCATAATTGAAGGGCTACCATGATGGCGAACAACTCGCAGTTGTAAATATCCCAGTTACATTGAGTTTCATCCAATGTCTTCAAGAGATACGCAATAGGATGTAGGCGTCTGGCATCGTCCTTTTGACTTAAGGTGGCACCCACAGCATACCCAGAGGCATCCATATCTACTATGAACGGTTGTTCAAAATTTGGTTGAGCGAGCACTGGTTGCAAAGTTACACGTTGTTTGAGAGTGTCGAACACTTTTTGTTCGATGTCTGTCCATTTCCATGGATGTTTTGCACTAGTAAGGGCGTTTAGAGGCACAGCTAATTTACTGAATCCCTGAATAAAGCAGCAGTAAAATTGACAGAATCCCAGGAAAGATCGGACTTCCTTAACAGTGGTAGGGATCTTCCAATTGGCGACCCCTTCAACTTTTACTGGATCCATGTGTACTTGATTAGCTTTGAGTATACAGTGCCTCACAAAACTGAGTCAATGTTTTGCACTTTTGCACTGTTTGTTGAATATCACATCAGCCAAAACAAATATAAACAAAGTCTTGGTAGACCATAAAAGGTACAAGATAAGGGTTATGTAATGCAACAATAATTATGTAATTCTGATCAAAACTTGTGGAGCTATGCCCATTTCAAATTGGGGACTCATTGACTCAGTTTTGTGAGTGGGTATCAGAAATATCAGAATCTGATGCTCCACCAAATGTACAGCAAGCAATCCTTAATATATGGTTACCATAGTTATCTTAATATTGATGGGACCTGGAATAGAGCTATTTAACCATGGTTTACATTCCCAGAATATTATAATTTCCCAATGCACCCCACCTCCTCTGCTCAGAAAGAAAATATGCTCTCTCTGGGCTCTGAAGGTCATTCCACTCACACTATTGCCTCCAGACTCAGCCTCAGCCAGTCCAGAGTCTCTAGGACACTCAGAACCCTCCTTCCCAACCATCAGTCACCTCATTTTGGTCATCCTTCCAAGCTCTCTGCTACCTCTGAACATGCTATCATTATACAAATCACCACAGGAAAGGTTGGCAATGCTGTCCAGGCCACAAAGCACATCAATTCCATCATCCCCAACCATGTCTCTTCACAAACTGTGCACTGGGTTCTTAAACAACATTCATTCAAGGCTGTAACAAAGAAGAAAAGGCCACTACTCTCTGCAGTACATTGCAAGAAGCACTTAGCCTTTGCTTTGAAGTACCAAAACTGGACTATGGAGGACTGGAAGAGGGTGGTTTGGTCAGATGAGACCAAAATCAACAGGTTTGGGTCAGATGCCAGTCCTCCACAGTCCACTCTCTGTACATCAAAGCAAAGGCTAAGTGCTTCTTGCAATGTACTGCAGAGAGTAGTGGCCTTTTCTTCTTTGTTACAGCCTTGAATGAATGTTGTTTAAGAACCCAGTGCACAGTTTGTGAAGAGACATGGTTGGGGATGATGGAATTGATGTGCTTTGTGGCCTGGACAGCATTGCCAACCTTTCCTGTGGTGATTTGTATAATGATAGCATGTTCAGAGGTAGCAGAGAGCTTGGAAGGATGACCAAAATGAGGTGACTGATGGTTGGGAAGGAGGGTTCTGAGTGTCCTAGAGACTCTGGACTGGCTGAGGCTGAGTCTGGAGGCAATAGTGTGAGTGGAATGACCTTCAGAGCCCAGAGAGAGCATATTTTCTTTCTGAGCAGAGGAGGTGGGGTGCATTGGGAAATTATAATATTCTGGGAATGTAAACCATGGTTAAATTGTTGAACACAGAAGATGTTCGGTGATGCTTCAGGCATCAGGTGATTAGATTAGCTACTTTGTAGATTAGATAAGATACTGGAGTCTCGGACTTTTTACATTATCATTATTACTTTCTTTCTCACATTCCGCAGTAGCTGACTGATGCACCATGTAACATGTGATTTCTGTATTGGCCAATGGCCTTTCTCCCTCATGTTTGTTGTTTGGACTTTGTCCGGCACTTGTGGACTTATTCCCAGTGCACAGACCATCCCTTGAAGAGTATATAGGGGTGTCTGTTTCGTCTCTTACACTTCAGAGTTTCTTCTACCTCTGAAGTGTAAGTCCCTTCTCTTACTTACTATCATACCTTGAGACTAACGCTCTTAGTAGTAACTTGTCTTTGTCTAGGTCAGTAGTATAGTAATTATAGAGTTTCTTCTACCTCTGAAGTTAACTTGTCTTTGTCTAGCCTAACCCGCTAACCTTACAGTCAGTATGCTGTGCCTCATGCCTGTTTCACAGGTTATGGGCCCTGGGCACGCTTTACTGATCTGTTATTTCCTTTGATCAGTCCAACAAATCTTCTTCAAAGCTCACCAAGCTTCGAAACCTCACTCCCAATCGTTTTTCCTTGTGAGCTTTGATTTTCTCTCCTTGCCCTTAACTGTCCACAAGGTGGTGCACTTTAAGTGCCCACCTTGATCTGTCTGGCTAGTCCCTCAGGGGATTCTTGCAAGAGGTGATGAGGGACCCTAAGTGGGTGAAACACCTTGAGTTCCTCATGTGCGCTCTAAGTAAATAGTATTCTTAGTTATAGCTGGGTTTTCGTCCCATCCATAGTCTTAGTAGGCCCCTTGCCCAGAAGGCTTGGAGCTATAGGTTCAGTCAATGCTTGGCTCGATCCGTAAGCCAGGTTTAGCGACCTGCAGGTAGAGTTTAGGGTCTAGAACAAGGCATGGGTAGTCACTCCCATGATGCTTGGGCTCGATACAAGTAGGCTTGAACTACTATAGTAGACACACAGTAGCTAGAGGATCTTGTCTCTGGGCAGAAGTACCCGCTGCTCTTATTGGGGGTCCACCCCAACCAGAGGAGATCTGATAGTCTACTATAGTCATGGCCCCAATCATCTAGGGCTTAATCATGGACTCCACCACCAGCACTAGAGGAAGGGCTCTATACCCTTTGTCTCTAGTGGAACTTGCGGTTGGCTCCTCCATGACATGACTCCCCATCTATTTACACAACGTCCCCCTGATGTGGGCTTAGGACTTGTTGTAGATGGCACTAGACAGCTTACTATACTACTTAGAAGTCGCACATTAGAGGCAGGACTTTCTTAAGTTCTGAAGCATAGCGCCACAGAATGGACGGGCCCTCTTAAATGAGACCTGGACAACTGGTTCTAATTGCTCCTTGGAACCAGGATCACCCTTTTTTAAATCATCTCAAATGTCTTCCATCGTCTTTCCCCCCACCTTCAAGTTCGACAAACTTGATGGCTCCAACTGGCAGCAGTGGTCTGTGTCTTTCACAGCCCTGCTGAGGATCAACGGGATGAAGAGGCACATCACTCATGATGCCCCTGAGTTCCTCAATCCGCCCAAGCCAGAAGATGGAGAAAAGGACGACGAATATGCCAAGCGCTTCGCACTTTGGTCAGAGCCAATGTACTTGGAGTGGAACAGAGTTGAGGAAGTCCTCATGGGAGTTCTGGTGATGGTCACATCACCAGAAACATACTCCCAAATTGCCTCTGACAGAACTTATCCTTCTGTCAATGCCAAATATGAGCATTTGGAATCGCTCTATGGCTCAGTAGGAAGCATGGCCACCTACAACTTGTGGTGTTCTGTGTCCTCCTTCCGCTTGGAAGAGGGTAAACAATTCAGACCCCAGTTGCAGCGTGTGTTGGATGTGAGGAGTACTCTCAAAGAGAATGGGATGGAGATCTCTGATCTCCAGATGAGCTTTATTTTGCTCCAATCCCTGCCTCCGTCCTACTCTGCCATTGCTGGCTCCATCTTGGCGTCAGGTCCTCCTGACCGTCTTTCCCCTCAGGACCTTGTACAAAGGTTCCTAAATGAGGAAAGCCGACTAGCCGGCCCCGCAGGAAGTGGTGTTGGGGCTGCCCTTAACAAGGCAGCCCATGTCAACAAAAATAAAAATAAAAAACAAGTATCTTTCACGCCACCTCCTGCAGGTGCATCATCGTCCAATGATGTCACCTGCTTCTACTGCCAGAAGCCAGGCCACAAGGCTAATGAATGTCAGCAGAGGAAACAAGACAGAGCCAATGCTGATGCAGGCAAAAAGGGCAACAAGAGGAAGGGGCAAGGCCCCAGTGTACATAATAACTCCACACAAGTAGCTACCGTAGTTAATGGTAGTGGCAGAATACAGGAGGTGCATGAGACACCTCGCATTTCACTTTATATGATGACCGAACATACCCAAGAAGTCGATGATGGCAGCAATCCTTGGATGATGGACAGTGGAGCCACCACTCACTTTACACCATATTTAGAAGATTTTTCTGAGTATTTCCCACACAAGGGACATTCGGTGACAATTGGTGATGGATCCATAGTCCAAGTCAAAGGAACAGGCAAAGTCATACTCAAAACTCGAAATAATTACGAGTTGGAGTTAAATAATGTCTTCTATATGCCTGGCAGTGAAAGAATACTGTCCACAAGCTGCATCACCGACAAAGGCGGTTCAGTGGAGTTCTCTCCATCTGAGGTCAAAATAAAGTATAATAATGCAATTATAGCAGAAGGTGTCAAGGCTATGGGACTCTATTGGGTCTTTGGGAAAACTATGCAGAATTTAAATACTGCTTCCCACAAATCTGCATCAAGTAGCCTTGATACCTGGCATCTGCGCATGGGTCATATGTCAAAAGAGGCCCTCAAAAGACATGCTCCTAAGGCTGTAAAAGGCCTTAGTATTGATAATAGCCAAGTGGAAGACAAACCGTGTTATGGTTGTGAAATGGGAAAATCACACCGTCTTCCATTCCCTCCCTCTCAAAAGAGAGCTTCAGTGCCCTTGGAGGTCATTCATAGTGACTTAGTTGGTCCTTTGCAATGTACCTCAATTCAAGGAAACCTATATTTCGCCACTTTCATAGACAACTTTAGCAGGACAGCTTTAGTTGTTGCTATGAAAGCAAAAAGTGATTTTACATTGGTCTTCAGTAATATTAAGGCATTCTTGGAAAATAAAACAGACAAGAAAATAAAGACCTTACACACAGACCGAGGTGGCGAGTTTGTTAATAGGGAGCTGAAGTCTATACTTGAGCAGGCTGGCATAGAGCATAAATTGACAATGCCATATTCCCCACAACAGAATGGAAGGGCTGAAAGGTTCAACAGAACAATCATGGAAAAGGCTACCAGTATGCTGCATCATGCTGGTCTTTCCCTTGGTTTCTGGGAATGTGCAGTGCGAACAGCCTGTCACATATACAACAGAATGCCTATCCGCTCTAATAAGTGGAGGACACCGCTAGAACTTCTGGATGGGGACATTCCAGATGTTTCTTACTTTAAAATATTTGGCTGCTTAGCCTACTACACTGTCCCAGAGGACAAAAGACGTAAACTGGATCACAAAGCCAGGGAGACAGTCTTTGTTGGGTATGCACCCCACTCAAAAGGATATCTTCTTTGGGATAGGCATACTCGATCCTTCGTATTGTCAAGAGATGTGACATTTGATGAAGGGTCCTTCCCATCCAACCTTGCCCAGGACAGCAAGGGAAAACAAAAGGAAAAAGTTATGCCTTTTGTACTAGAAGTTGAGAGGCCTGTCCAGCCTCAACCAGCAATAGCCACAGTTCCTCAGGCTCCTGAAGAAAAGGAAGCCGAGGTTGAGGAACAGGAGGTAGTGGAACCTCCTCAAATAAATCCTGAGCCTACCACACCTGAAAACGAGTTTGACACACACAATCAGACTATCTATCAGACACCACCATCCCAAATTATGGAACCCTCTGAACTCCCTCAGAGAACCTGTGCCAAAAGACAGTCTAAGAAAAATGTTGGCAAGATTTCCCAACCAATTTTTACTAGGGAAAGTCCACGATCTCAACAATGTGACAGGGCTGTGCAGGAAGATTTAGATCTTGATACTGCCCGTCCCAAACGTTCACGTCGCATGAACCCTCGTTTTTATAATGAGGATAATGCTGAGTTCGTGCAGGGTTCTTCCAGACTTGGGCATATGGAATTGCTAAATGCTGCAGGTGTCTCTTATAGAGACCCCCTGACTTTTCAGGAGGCAATGAAGTCTGACAATGCCAGTGAATGGCTTGAGGCATGCAAATATGAAATGTTGGCCCACACGCACTCCAGCAAAGGGACCTTAAGCAAGACCCTAACCCACGCTCTAGAAAAGGAATGGCCACGTTGGGGATTGAACCCAAGACCTCTGGACAATCCGGGTCTGGCGCTCTAACCACTGAGCTACACGGCCTGGGTTCTACATGGAGCATAACCTTATATACCAAGGTCATGTGAGAGTTGCATCGTGCGGCACTACACTTGTGTCAACATGAAATAGATGCCTTAGATAAACTAAATGTGTGGCGCCTTGAAGATCTTCCTAAAGGAAGAAAGGCTGTCAAGTCAAAATGGGTCTTTAAGCTGAAACCAGATGGACGGTTTCGTGCTAGGCTCGTGGCAAAAGGGTTCACCCAAGTAGAAGGAGTGGACTTCGACGAAACTTTCTCTCCAGTCACCAGATTTGAATCACTAAGATTACTACTAGCGCTAGCTACGCTAGAGGATTGGGAAATCCACCAGATGGATGTCAAATCGGCATTCCTACATGGCGATCTGGATGAAGAAATATATATGGAGCAACCAGCTGGTTTCGTCGTTGCTGGTCAAGAGTCCAAAGTTTGCAGGTTACAAAAAGCATTATATGGCCTCAAACAAGCCTCCCGAGCATGGAATTTACAATTCCATGGAGTTCTTGGTGAACTGGGCTTTACTCGGACGTACTCTGATGCAGGAGTATATGTGTTTCATCAAAAGGAGGAGGGTGATTCACTTTATGTCATTCTCTATGTAGATGACATTACTATACTTGGGTCTTCCAATGACAAGATAATGTGGCTGAAGTCAGCTCTATCTAATTGATATGAGATGACTGACTTGGGAGAAATCCAGTCATACCTTGGAGTTAATATCACCAGGGATCGTCCTAACAAGACGCTGGAAATTGACCAAGCAGCCTATGTTTTATCTATTATTGAGAAGTTTGGGATGAGGGATTCCAACCGAGTATATACTCCTCTTCCCTCTGGCGCTGATGTACATCTGGTCAAGTTTGATGGCCAGGCATCTACTTCTGAAATAAAGAAGTACCAACAGTTGATGGGGTCTCTGCTATGGGTGCAGATAGGATGCAGACCTGACATCAGTTTTGCTGTGGCGTGCCTTAGTCAATACGCTTCCAACCCCTCTCAAGATCATATGCGACTTGCAAAGTATGTCTTAAAGTATCTTAATAGTACTAAAGACTGCAAGTTGCGGTATTCTGGAGGGAATGGGGAGAGCGGCCTTCATGGCTTTGCAGATTCCTCATGGGGAGATCAAGAGGACTGCCGCTCTACCTCAGGCTACGTGTTTTTCTTGGCAAATGCTGCCATTTCATGGTGTTCCAGGAAACAGAAAACAGTAGCACAGTCCACCACTGAGGCCGAATATATGAGCCTCTCTGAGGCTGCAAATCAGGCAGTGTGGTATAGGACTTTTATGGAGGAATTAGGGTATGAGGTATCCTCCCCTATACTACTCCATTGTGACAACAAGGGTGCCGTGGATTTGGCATTAAACCCAGTCACAGGAAGGCGGTCAAAGCATATACCTATCAAGTGCCATGCCATTAGGGGGTACATTGAATCACACACAATTGAGTTAGTGCGTACCCCCACAGGTGAGATGCTGGCAGATGGCTTTACTAAGTCTCTACCAAGAGCATCGTTTGAAACCATGGTAAATGGACTTGGACTTATGCTGGAATGAGAGAGCTGGAATCTGGGGACTTTGAATACCAGTTTCACTTTCCCACCATGAGCAAAGTTCTCAACTTTGAGAGTGATGCAAGAGGTGTGTATGGTTTCAGTTTGCATAAGCGAATCACCGCGATATGCCTCTGAACACCATGCCTCTCTCGCACTCAGAAGAGTTAGAGAAGTTGGATCTCTGGCTGGCAATATGCTCATTTAATTGTGATGGCAGTGTGCTCATCCAACTCATTTCCCATCCATGACCAGATGCCTTCAGCATGGAGGGATGTTGAACACAGAAGATGTTCGGTGATGCTTCAGGCATCAGGTGATTAGATTAGCTACTTTGTAGATTAGATAAGATACTGGAGTCTCGGACTTTTTACATTATCATTATTACTTTCTTTCTCACATTCCGCAGTAGCTGACTGATGCACCATGTAACATGTGATTTCTGTATTGGCCAATGGCCTTTCTCCCTCATGTTTGTTGTTTGGACTTTGTCCGGCACTTGTGGACTTATTCCCAGTGCACAGACCATCCCTTGAAGAGTATATAGGGGTGTCTGTTTCGTCTCTTACACTTCAGAGTTTCTTCTACCTCTGAAGTGTAAGTCCCTTCTCTTACTTACTATCATACCTTGAGACTAACGCTCTTAGTAGTAACTTGTCTTTGTCTAGGTCAGTAGTATAGTAATTATAGAGTTTCTTCTACCTCTGAAGTTAACTTGTCTTTGTCTAGCCTAACCCGCTAACCTTACAGTCAGTATGCTGCGCCTCATGCCTGTTTCACATAAATAGCTCTATTCCAGGTCCCATCAATATTAAGATAACTATGGTAACCATATATTAAGGATTGCTTGCTGTACATTTGGTGGAGCATCAGATTCTGATATTTCTGATACCCACTCACAAAACTGAGTCAATGAGTCCCCAATTTGAAATGGGCATAGCTCCACAAGTTTTGATCAGAATTACATAATTATTGTTGCATTACATAACCCTTATCTTGTACCTTTTATGGTCTACCAAGACTTTGTTTATATTTGTTTTGGCTGATGTGATATTCAACAAACAGTGCAAAAGTGCAAAACATTGACTCAGTTTTGTGAGGCACTGTAAGTCCTAGATATTCAATTCAGGTCTGTTCAAATGCACACTTTTCCGGTTTAAGATAGAGGTCTAAACGACTGAGCTTGTCGAGGATTCAATGCACCTTAGCCCAATGGTTTGCGAGATCATGATTGGTATGAATTAAGATGTCGTCCATGTAAACTGTGAACCAAGCCTTTCCTTCTGCATCGTGCTCATTAAGTTCCTCTTTGAATTCTGCATTCATCATAGTTTGGAACGTTGCGGGGGAATTTGTCAGACCGAAGAACATAACGTTCGGCTCATAGAGGCCTCGGTTAGTCTTGAACGCAGCTTTCCATTGGTCTTCCGGAACAATCCAGATATTGTTATAACCCCAGCGGATATCCATTTTAGTAAACAGTGTGCTACCGCGGACACGATCAATTAGTTCTGGTATGAGGGGAAGTGGATAGGTGTTACGGATTGTCCAGCTGTTGAGTTTTCGGTAGTCCTGAACAGGCCAGAGTTTTCTGTCTTTCTTTTTGATGAAGAAAAACGGGGAGGCATACGGGGACTTTGAGGCCGAAATGTAGCCTTTCTGCAGGTGTTCTTCCAAAAAGTTGTTCAGCGCATCTTGTTCACCTGGTCCAAGCGGATAGATTTTACAGTCTAGCATTGCTGGAGCATCCGGTTTCAATTCAATTTTGTGATCCCAGGGTCTCTCAGCTGGGAAGCGTTGGGCTTCTTGGTCACTGAACACTTTCTGATGTCGGTGATATGCAGAGGGAACAATCTGATCCCAGGATCATTCAATCGTGTCTTTCGCTTTGATTGCTAATTCTTGTGCTATATTAAGCCGTTTAATCTGTTCCATTGGTAATTCGAATTTGAGGCTATCGGTGAGGTGTCCCTCAGTCCAGTTTATCTGTGGATTGGTTGCTGCAAACCATGGGTATCCGAGGATTGCCTCATCGGCCCCGATAGATGCGACGTAGAATCGATGTCGTTGTTCTTTATCATTCGTGATGACACGAAGATCGATGCATTGTGTAATATGTCAAGTGGCGTTAGGAGATCCATCGGCGTTTTGTAATCGCTTGGGGATGGTTAGTTGTTTTGTGGGAAGTCGATACTTGATCACAGTTTTGAAGTTTATGAAATTTTTGGTTGCTCCACTGTCTATGAGCGCATTTACTTTGGCCATTGGTTTCACCCCATGTAAAGGAACATTTACTGTCATTGCTCTAATAGGTGATCTAAATACATGGTGTGAGATTAGTGCTTGAATGAAGGCCGCGTCATTCAAGCAATATAAAAATCCTTGTCTCCCTTGAATTTACTCTGTAGAGTGAGGCATTGGTCATCATTCATGGACCTTAGGGTGTTGGCGAGGGTGTCGACATCTATTTCGGGGACTTCCATGGGTTTCGGATCGTGGACTTTAGTGGGTACTGCCGCAGTCACCTGGGGGATCTTGGTGACTGTCGCAGTCCAAGCTGGGCTACTGGTATTGATGTTGTTATTCACGTGTGGCTTCTTCTTCGGGCAATCTCTGATGAGATGTCCTTGGCAGCCACACTCGAAGCATCAGCCATCTCTCTTGTACTGTTCTTTCTCTTCTGTTGTAATTGCCTTTTTAATGACATCGATACTTGGTGGGCGTGGGTCCGATTCATGTTTCTTATAAAACGTGAACTTGTTACCTCGGGGTGGTGTGTTCGTTGTTAACCGTGTGCCGAGGGCGTCTTTGCTGTACAACCAATTGGCATGGTGCTTTCTAGCCGAGGCCGCTGCTTCGTCAAACGTCTTGGGTTGGTCGAATAAGAGCATAGTCTGAACTAGCCATGTGGGGAGACCTCAGTGAAAGAATTGCCAAGTGGCTGGGTCATCAATATGGAGTTCGGCCCTTGTGGCCAGCGTGCGAAACTCGGCGATGTATTTGTCAATATTGGAATCTCTCATTTGTAAGCGATCTAGCGCTCGCAGCGCTTTCTGTCCAGCTGCCACGTCAGCCCATGCTTCTCGGAATATTTGTCTAAATTTGTCCCAAATGTATGGGACCCGGATGTTTCCTTCTTTGATATCGGTCAGCCACTTGATTTGGTCTATCACCCAGCGGTCCACTCGTGGCCCCTGGAGCAATCCTAATGTGAACGCAACTCTCGTCCTTTCATTTTGGACCATGGCTACTGTTTCGTTCAAGCTAAAGAATAGTTCAAGTTTGGCGAACCAATCCATTGCAATATCTCAGTCGCCGTTGAAAAAAGGTGGTGGTACGCCCATCATGGGCCCTCCTGAGTACGTTGTCCCCATTCCTGGAGCGGGGGGTCCTTGTGGTGGTTCATCAGGGTTTCTTCCA
>WTXG01000240.1:0-53965 GCA_022496185.1 Multifurca ochricompacta | reverse complement strand
TTTGCAGACTTGAAGTGTTGATTTGGAGGGGATCAAGGGAAGGAAAAATCTGATTGAAAAAAACTACACAAGTTGTACATATATATGCAGGAGCTCCTGCAACAAGAGATGTGTTAGACATTTGTGGCTGAGAGCGGATATTGCTGTCAGAGTGAACATATCGCAAAACTATATCGAAGTTTGAAATGCCATGATGCAGTGATAAACATGTTCACATGACCTAAATCATCCACTTTGTGATCAGATATCTACAATTGCTGTCCCAGATGCATGTTTTCTGCATTCCCAGGGCATTAGACATAACTGTTGATTCATATTCTGTGAGACCTGGGCCCAAATATCCATGTCATGGAGACCAACAGAGCTGATTTGAACTGCCCAGAGTGCCTTGCATGCATGTTTACTCAAGATCTGGCCCTCACAGTCAGGAGAGCAGCCAGACCAATGCAGTCCACCCTGCACTTACACATTTACAGAACTGCCCTATGCAGCATGGACATTGTAGATACTTGCAGACACTGTGTCAATAGATAGAACAATAGGTAATTACCAGGATAGTCTAACAATAGTCTAGAATGTATCCTAGAGGGTGCCAGACCATGCAAATAGACCCTGCATGACCAAACAAGACACAGTAGTATGGAGATATGCTCTTATGCATCCCATAACTGATTGTTGTCTTATTTTACATCAGACACATGATCCAACTTGGCACTTCATAGGATAACAGTAGATATGTATATAAGACATCCTGTAACATGCTGCAGACCCCATCTTGTCCTCTTGGGGCTGCAGGTGGGTTTACATTGTATCTAGGCATAGTAGGAGCTGATCTTGTCCTCTTGGGGCTGCAGGCTCTTGGTATTGTCAATATAGGCATATTATTGCTGTACAAGCAGGGCTGTTTGTCTCTGACTACCTCAAACCTTATGCATGCATCAATCTCCGCATTCTGCACAGCTTTTGACAGGCATTTTCATCATTTTCATTGTCTACTTAATTAAGGATGCTTTTTATCATCTTATCTAATCTTTCCTTGTAATCGGGATTGTTGCACCCATTACAATTGCTATTGCACTTGTATGCACTAAAATTATGGTCAAAAGCTGTGGCCTGAGCTGGTGGCTTTGGCTTTTAGCTACTCTGAGCTGGGCCAGGCACATCACTATCAGCAATCCAGTGAGTACAAAAAACAGACAGTGGACAAGTCAGCTGTACCCATCCTATTACTGTCAAATGGATGGCCATTACTGTAAAATGGACAGTGCACAGCCCTAGACAGGTATAGCTGACTCATACACCTACCATTTTTTGTACTCACTGGATCACTGACAGTATGGTATGGTAGGGCTGTGTGCCATACCTGTACCTTACAGTATGATGGTGCTGTAGTACAGTTAGTGTTTGCCACAGGTAACCCATGGGTAAAAACACATGGACCTGTACCCATACCTGTATGTACCTGGACCCTTACACCAAGGGTACAGGTTTGCCATACTATGGGTATGGGTACACCACAGGTCATATACCTGTGGTAGTGAGGTTCCAGCCCAGCTTGGCCCAAAAGCCACAGCTTTGGTGTTATGTCTGGTGTGAGACATTCTGCATGACATGTGCTTCAGCATGTTTCAGGTGGGTCAGGAAAAGGACCATCAATGGGCCCTTTGGAAGTAGGTGGGACAAGTCAAAGTCACAGGGGCTGAACCCTAAGACAATGTTAAGTGGAAGAGTACCAGAAGTACTGAGATGACTAGTTCTGAAGTTCAAGGGACTTGTCCAGAAGACAAACACTGATGTATTCAATAAGTTGAGTCTGAAGTCTACAAGGTAGATACTGCAGACTTATATATGTAAACAAAGGGGTTATCTAAGCTACTATTGTGGAGGGGAGTGGGGCCCAAATATCCAGAAGTGGAGGGTGTAATGCTTGGCTTCTGATAGGGAACTAAGTGTCAAACAATCATGCTGCTGGTTATACTGACTGTGGTTAGTAGCAGTTAGGCTAGAATAAAGACAAGTACTTCAGAGGTTAGAAGAACTCTATATTATACTATACTACTGACCTAGAATAAAGACAAGTCTATATAACATTAGTCTAAAGGTAGTAGAAAGTAAAGTAAAGGGAACTTACACTTCAGAGGTTAGAAGAACTCTGAAGTGAAAGAGATGAAACAGACACCCTTATATACTCCAAGGGATGGTCTGTGCGCACTGGGAATAAGTCCACAAGTGCCGGAAAATAAACAGAGAGGGATAAAGGCCATTGGCCAAAGAGATATCACGTGCTTACTGCGCATCACTAAGGACATCACTAATCAGCTGAGTAAGGTGAGAAAGAAATGTAATAAAGATATCGTAAAAAGTCCGAAACTCCGGAACCTAATCTAATCTTATCTACAGCTAAAGCAATCCTCAGATGCCTGAAGCATCTCCAGACACGTCCTGTGTCAACACTAAGTAAGTGTCTGGTTCATAAGATAAAGAGATAAGAAGATAAGAGGTCATCATAAGCAAACAAAAGTATAAAGTTGCAAAGCCAGTCACAGGGACAAATCACATGGGGGAATGTAGGATGGAGACATAATCAAAAGGATAAAGAAGATGGAATAGCAGGATCCACATCATGTAAATCAAAGAAAATAGGGTGGCTGGGCAGACACAAGGGTTGTAACATTTGGCTTGGCCTGAGGCAGCTCTGGCTTTCCTGAAGTCTGGGCTGAGCCAAAGCCACTACAGACAGCTTGGCCCAAGCCATGGCTTTTGGCAGAGAAAATTCTATGACATATAACTAGTAGTTACAGTGCCTCACAAAACTGAGTCAATGTTTTGCACTTTTGCACTGTTTGTTGAATATCACATCAGCCAAAACAAATATAAACAAAGTCTTGGTAGACCATAAAAGGTACAAGATAAGGGTTATGTAATGCAACAAACATTATGTAAGTCTGATCAAAACTGTGGAGCTATGCCCATTTCAAATTGGGGACTCATTGACTCAGTTTTGTGAGTGGGTATCAGAAATATCAGAATCTGATGCTCCACCAAATGTACAGCAACCAATCCTTAATATATGGTTACCATAGTTATCTTAATATTGATGGGACCTGGAATAGAGCTATTTAACCATGGTTTACATTCCCAGAATATTATAATTTCCCAATGCACCCCACCTCCTCTGCTCAGAAAGAAAACATGCTCTCTCTGGCCCCTGAAGGTCATTCCACTCACACTATTGCCTCCAGACTCAGCCTCAGCCAGTCCACAGTCTCTAGGACACTCAGAACTCTCCTTCCCAACCATCAGTCACCTCATTTTGGTCATCCTTCCAAGCTCTCTGCTACCTCTGAACATGCTATCATCATACAAATCACCACAGGAAAGGTTGCCAATATTGAATGCAGCTGAGGTTAGATAAGCACTACCTAAACAGGTAGCAAGATAATTCAGTTTGTGAAAGGTCAAAACTGAAGTGTACAATACAGAAATAATGTCCTTAAATACTGTAAAGAGTGTGCTGTGCTATGGTCATAAAGGATTGTATCTTTAATCATAAGTAATCATAGTAAACAAGTGGAATGTCAGTAGGTATATTACAATGTCCACTTAACTCTGTCTTGTTCCAGCAACTTGTCAAACAATCATGCTGCTGGTTATACTGACTGTGTCACAGCTAGGTGCAATGCTGTGTCGAGGTTCTGGGTTTCAAGGTCGTTTTATTCAAGCCTTCAAGTCCTTCTAGGTCAAGTCAAGTTAGGTCAAGATATGCCGGTCAAGGGCACGCGCACGAGACGAAGTCGAGCAGAGACGCTAAGTCCTGCCACAAGTTTCTGGGGTTGAAGTCCTTCTAAGGCGCAAACTTAGAAGGTTCAAGTGGGAGTCTTTCAATTCAGTGAAGTGAGTCCTAAACACCTGTATTGGATACAGAAGAACAGACTTAGAGTCTTACTCTGATCTACTAGGGGTTTATATACGTGTTCTATGCTATGAAGGTTGGTTCTGGTAGTTACTAGAGCGTTCACTAGGTAGTCTAATGGTTGTACAGTAGAATACCCCAGAAAGATAAAGAAAGGAGAGGGGTTGCGCCCTCTGGATGTTGATCAGTAAGCCACTAAGTAAGATCAGTAAGCAAATCAGTCAGCATGTAAGTAATAAGTCCTTCATAAGCAAGTCATGTGTGTATCTGCGTGATATAGTAAATGTAAGGCAAAAAGAGAAAGAAAAGCACATGGTACACATGACCCTAACACCAACAGACAAAACCGTCACAGACTGTGGTTAGTAGCGGGTTAGGCTAGAAAGACAAGTATACTTCAGAGGTTGAAGAAACTCTGTATTAACTATACTACTGACCTAGAAAGACAAGTATCTACAAGAGACGTTAGTCAAAGGAAAGTAGAAAGTATAGTAAGACTTACACTTCAGAGGTTGAAGAAACTCTGAAGTGAAAGAGACGAAACAGACACCCTTATATACCCATAGGGGCCAGGGGAAAATGGTCTGTGCGCACTGGGAATAAGTCCACAAGTGCCGGACAATAAACAGAGAGGGATAAAGGCCATTGGCCAAAGAGATATCACATGCTTACTGTGCATTACTAAGTCCATCACTAATCAGCTGAGTAAGGTGAGAAAGAAGTGTAATAAAGATATAGTAAAAAGTCCGATACTCCGAAATCTAATCTAATCTACAGCTGAAGCGATCCTTAGATGCCTGAAGCATCTCCAGACACATCCCGTGTCAACACAACTCTGGTCACTTCTGATCCAGTCCAGCCAACTCTGATCTGTTACTGGCTCAACATCCCCCCATGATTAAGACAATCCTATTAGTCCTAATCCAGAGACAAAGTCCATAAGTTTCACTTGTGCATGTGGCTTCATAAATCTGTCAGTGAGCATATCTGCAGTGGGTGTTCTGATGAGTTCAATAAAGCCTTGCTCGACATATTCACGGATGGCATGAAATTTGATTGGGATGTGTTTTGAGCATCTGCCAGTCACAGGATTGAGTGCTAAGTCCACTGTGCCCTTGTTATTGCTGTGTAGGGGAATTGGGTCAGAGACTTCATAGCCTAGTTCAGAAAAGATGCTCCAGTACCACATGGCTTGATTTTCCACCTCAGCGAGTGCCATGTACTTGGCATGAGTGGTACTTTGGGCCATGGTCTTTTGCTTACACAAAGTCCATGAGATTGCTGAGTCAGCAAGGAGGAAAACTTAGCCCAAGGTTGAATGAAAGTCATTGGCATTGTCTCCAAGGCTGGAGTCCAAATAACTGATGAGACCGGTCCCATGTGCTCCATCGTAGCATAGCCATAGGTCAGCTGTACTGTTTAGATAAGCCAGTACATACTTGGCAAGTTGTAGATGTTGTGGGGAAGGGTTTGCTGTGTACTGTGCAAGGTGTGCTACAGCGAAAGAGATGTCTGGGCAGGTCCCAATTTGCACATACAGTAGGCTCCCAATAATTTGTTGAAAATGTGTTATTTCTGCTTGAGTAGCCTGACTGGTGTACTTTACCAAATGGACCTCAGCCCCAGCAGGAAGAGGCGTGTGGGTGGGGTTAGCATCTGCCATGCCAAAGTGTCCTACAATCTCTGAGATGTACTGGGATTGGTCGATCTCCAAGCACCTGGCCAATCTGTCACAGGTGATCCAAACTCTGAGATAAGAGTTGATCTCACCTAGATCAGTCATTTTGTAGTGCTGAGATAAGATACCTTTGATCTGGTTGACTTCATTGAGAGAGTTGCCTAAGATGGTGATGTTGTCAACATAGAGGATAATAATGACTAGTCCCTCCCCTTCTTGGTGATGACACACATAAATCCTGCATTGGAATGCGTGCATGTGAAGCCAAGCTCCAAAAGGACTCCATGGAATTGCAAGTTCCATGCATGCAAGGCTTGTTTGAGACTGTAAATTGCCTTTTTGAGTAGGCATACCTTGTTCTCCTGACCTGATTTGACAAAACCCAGTGGTTGCTCCATGCAAATTACCTCATCCAATAGCCCATTGAGGAATGCTGACTTGACATCCATCTGATGGATCTCCCAATTCTCTAGTGTGGCCAATGCTAGCAAGAGTCACAAGGACTCAAACCGAGCTACTGGAGAGAATGTTTCATCGTAATCAATTCCCTGAATCTGAGTAAAACCCTTCACTACCAAGCACACACAAAAGTGACCATTGGCTTTGTGCTTGAATACCCACTTAGACTTGATGGCCTTATGGTCCACCAGTAAGTCCACTAGGGTCCACATTCCATTCTTGGCTAGTGCGTCCATCTCATATTGGCATGCTTCTTGCCAGTCACCTGCAAACTCCAATTTCATTGCTTCCTGATATGTTAGTGGATCACGATAAGTGGCTGCTGCTAGCAAAGCCTGTTCACCCAGGCACCCTTGATCATCCAACTCAGCATTGTCTTTGCCAAAGTACTGTGGATTTCTGCGAGGGTGCATGGGGTGGAGGTTCTTGCAGTGTGGTGTGAGAAGGCAGAGTGACAGGAATGGAAACTTGTGCGCATTGTGTAGCATCAGGGGAAGGTGTCCTTGGTGGATGGACCTCCCCTAGTCCCTGTGTAGAGACTGTCATAGGAAATGAAACTGCCAGGGGCCCCTCAAGGGCCATGGGGTTCTCAGAACTAGTGGATGGCTCACCACTATCCTGAAATGGAAAGGAATGCTCATCAAAAGTCATGTCATGAGACATGATGACCACTTGGGTACTCTTATTCCATAACCAGTAACCCTTTGAACCTGGTTCATACCCGACAAACATAGCCTTGATTGATCTCAGATCGAGCTTCCTGTGTTTGTCCTCAGGCATGTGTACATATGCCTTGCATCTGAAGACCCAGAAGTATGAAACATCTGGAGTGTGACCAGCACTCCAGAGCTCATGTGGTGTGTGCCAACCTATCATGTGGGTGGGAGTCCTGTTGTAAGTATGCATGGCAGTATCCACTGCCAACTCCCAGAAGCTGAGTGACAATCTGGCACTGTGTAACATCGAGCGTGCCTTGTCAAGGATCATCCTGTTCCATCTCTCAGCTATCCCATTTTGTTGTGGTGAACCTGGCATCGTTAACTTGTGCTCAATTCCCTTCTTGCCCAATACTGATCGAAGAGTGCCTGACAAATACTCCCCTCCCTGGTCAGAGTGTAGCATGTGCAGTTTTTCCAAAGTCTGGGTCTCTGCCCAGGCCAGGAACTTCTTGAAAGTGGCTGCACACTGATCCTTACTCTTTAGGAAGTACACCACTCCATGCCTGGAGTAGTCATTGATAAATGTTGTGATGTAAAGTGTGCCTTGAATAGATTGGACTTGCATCAGCCTGGCCAGATCGCTGTGTACTATTTGAAGTAACTGGTCTGATCACTTGTGAGAAGATTTGAAGGGAAGTTGCGACTGTTTCCCAAGTTCACACCCAGAACACAGCAACTGATCGTGACTGATTGGAGCATCAAGAGTTATACCTTTTACAGATTCATGGTATTGCTTCAGGGCATCATATGACATGTGCCCCATGCAATGATGCCAGATATTGATAGGAAGTGAAGTGCATGCATGCACATTGAGGCCTGCCATGGAGGTGTCCAACCAGTAAAGGTTTGCCTCCAAGTAGCCTCTTGCTACTGTCTGGTCTTGGACTGAGATCTGAAAGTGATTATCTTGGAACAAGATCTGAGCCCCCTTTTGGGCAAGAGTGCATGTTGAGATGAAGCATGTCTTCATGTCTGGAATGTGTAGGAAGTTATTCAGCATGATTTCAGACTCTTTGTTCCCTACAGTGGTAGTGAATACCATGGTCCCAACCCCAATCTGCTTCACATTAGAATTGTCACCTAAGCGCACTATTCCATGTGCGAGCTTGTATGTCATGAAGTCTGATCGATGCAGGGTAATGTGATGGGTCGCACCAGAATCCATCATCCATCTGGATCTCTCAGCTGAGTACAGGGCAACATGGAGCTTGTCATTGTTGTCGGCTACCTCTACTGTAACATTTCTATCCTTTGTCTGTCCTTGTTTTTCTTTCTTAAACCACCCAATGAGCTATCTACTGATCATCTGATTACAGAAGGGTTCAACCCCCTCTGTATGAGATCTAGCCCCCATATTTACCTTCTCTATGATGCAAGTATACCTATCTATGATATCATCTGTGATGCAGCTATGATCTCATTTACTATTTACTTGTCCTTACCACTGGCTAGACTCTTTCCTAAATAGCTCCCACATCATGTATTTAAGCCTGCCCAACTAAAGGGAACAGACCTTAAGTCTGTTCTCCTGTGTTCAATACAGGTGTTCAGAGACTCACTGTGAAATCCCTTGAACTCTTTAAGTCACAACTTAAAGAGCCTTTGAACCTCAGTAACTTGTGGCAGGACCATTGTGTCGCTGCTTGACTTCACATCTTGTGAGTGCCCCTCTTGAGTTAGTGGGCTGAATGTTGTCTTGATCATCCTCTTGATCTTGATAACTGTGACTGGTCTTGACTGTTGTCTTGACCTTGATTCCTTCTGATCTAATTTGATAGAAGGACCTGATTTGGATCACTTCGGATCCTGAACAATGAACTTGACACAGCGCACACCTAGCTGTGACATTAGAACAGACTTCTACAAAGCAGAACATAAGTAAGACTCACCGAATACACAAGGCAATGATGACGTGTCCCTTGTCCCAACACCCAGATGACTGCGATCCCAATCGCCAACCCCAGAATTGAAAAAACAAAACACGTACCATCACTGCAAGGTGATGGTGCCACATCCCTTGCCCAGAACACCAGTCCATGATGTCTTATACAGCCCGTGACCCCAGAACCCCGCTGTCTGAGGATACGTCTCTTGAAGACCAGTCCCTGCGATGATACCTAGTAACTGAGTCAGAACCACAGACATATGACAACTTACCACTCAATTTCCACAACCGCTTTGCTTTGCTTGCTGCAGCCAACGATCTTCCGATTGACATTGAAACCCGAACACCCACACCACACACAATGACCACTCGACCCAATACCAGACAGGCGCGTTGAGAGGAAGAGAGGACCACCAAACCATGCCACAATCGGCTAGAACAAAGGTCCAAAGACTGAGCACCTATACCCACCAGAACGTCAGGAAGAAATAGCAGAGGAAACCCTGACAAACCTGCATTTGAACCCCTGGCCTCAGGACTAGGAATAATGGGAACCAGTCCCGGAGGACAGATGGAAGGCATTCCCCCACCATTCTTTAATGGCGATAGATCCAATGCCATGGACTGGTTTGCCCAGTTAGAACTTTTCTTCTTCTTGAACAAAAATGCAACAACAGTCCAAAACAAACGCTTGAAGGTAGCCTATACTCTAGGCTTGATACGAGGGCCAAGAGTCAATCAATGGACCGTTGAACAAATAAATTGGCTCTCTGCCATAAAAAACAGTGACATCCAAGTCATTGATCTCTGGGATACTTTCAAACAGACATTTAAAAACACGTGGGCTGATGTCGTGGCAGGACAGAAAGCACTACAAGCACTTGACAAATTGAAAATGAAGGATGCCAATCTAGATGATTACATAGCTGAATTTCGCATGTTGGCTATCCAAGCAGAACTGCATATCGATGATCTGGCAGCCTGGCAATACTTTCACAGAGGACTTCCCACGCAACTAGTAGAAACTATGCTCATGATGGACCAGCCTCGTACCTTTGAAGAAGCTGCTGTGTCAGCCAGATGTCATCATGTGAATTGGATCTACACCAGAGATCTACTGGGAACCCGAACACAGACATCTGCCACACCACCATGAGGCAGTAAATTCACCTTCTATTGAAAATGTGACCCAAATGAAAGAGAAACCACTACTATCAAAGTAATAACAACAGAAGAATGAGAGTGATTAAAGAAAGAAGGGCATTGTTTCAAATGCGGATGCCTAGGGCATCTTGCCAGAGAATGCCCAAACAAGAAACCATGCATCGATACCAAAGCACTGGCCCAGGCCGCCTGTCACAGCCAGGTCTCTGCTGTGTCGAGGTCATTCAAGTCACTGTTCCCCAAGATATAGAGCGCATGCAAAGTCAAGGTCAAGACTATCAAGGGCAAGTTGATTCAAGGGTGTCAAGGCAAACTACAAAGAGCTGCAGTCAAGGGCAAGTCGATTCAGATGTCAAAGTGAACTACAAAGAGCTGCGGTCAAGGTTCAAGGCCCACAAGACCCAAGAGGGGCATGCATGTGAGCAGGGAGTTGAAGCAGTGGCAATAGGCCCTGCTGGAAGTCTGGGGAGAGGGCTTCCTAAGTCGCCACTTAGGAAGTTCAAGAGGATTTCTGGTGAAGAATAGTAGACCTGTATTGAATACAAGAGAACAGACTTAAGGTCTGTCTCTGTAAGGTAGCAGTTTAAATACATCTTGAGATAGGCACATCAGTCAATGTAAGTTAATCAGAATGTTCCAGTAAGTGTCCACATGTGCCAGGGGTTATGCCCTGAACTGAGATAGAACAAAGGTGAGAGGGGTTGCACCCACTGCAGAGAAACCATATGGTGCAGTCAAGGGATCAGGTCATAAGTGTTACCAACGGAAATTTGTCACAAACACGTCACAGATCATCACATCCAAACCATCACAGCTCCTGTCACATGACTTGAAGGCAGAGAATGGAACAGGCATCAAATGCGAATCAGAATCATCACACTGCCACAATCACAGAAATACCACCACCAACCGCGACGGTACCCATGGTGCCAGAATCTACAAAGGATATCGTCCCCACATTTGACGCTACTGCCTTCGCCACCACTCTTCGAACTATGACTGACAAACAATGCCTCACATTGCAAGGACAATCCAATGGAGATGAGGATTTTTATATTGCCTGAATGGTATGGCCTACATTCAGGCATTAGTCTTGCAACATGTATATAGATCCCCACTGAAAGCAATGAAGATCTCTGTTCCTATACATGGTGTGAAGAAAGAGGCCAGCATAGAAGCACTCGTCGATAGTGGTGCCATGGAAAACTTCATAAGTTATCAAACAGTTATCAAACACAGACTCCCCACAAAGTGATTAACTATCCCAAAACAATTACAAAACGCAGATGGCTCCCCAAACACAATCTGCGATATCCGTCAATGCATTGACCTCATTATTACTACAAATGATAAACCACAACAACACCGATTCTATATCACATCTATCGGAACCAACGATATGATCCTGGGATATCCATGGTTCGCGGGAAATAACCCACATATAGATTGGTCACAGGGATGGTTACGAGAATCTATCACCTTTCAGGTACCATGTGAACAAATCAAATGCATGAACATTGCACAAGAGCTAGCCATCAAAGCAAAAGATACAACTGAACAAACATGGGACCAAGTAGTACCCAAAGAATATTATCGCCATCAGAAGGTTTTCAGTGACCAGGAAGCTCAATGCTTCCCTGCAGAACAACCCTGGGATCACAAGATTGAACTAAAACCGGATGCACCTGCAACACTAGATTGTAAGATCTACCCACTCGGTCCAAATGAACAAGACACATTGAATAAATTCCTCAAAGAGCACCTCCAAAAAGGTTACATCACAGAATCAAAATCACCCTATGCCTCCCCGTTCTTCTTCATTAAGAAGAAGGACAGAAAACTACACCCCGTCCAAGACTATTGCAAACTCAATAACTTAACCATTCACAATACTTACCCACTCCCTCTCATTCCAGAACTTATCGATCATGTATGGGGCAGTACGCTATTCACCAAGATGGATGTCCAATGGGGTTACAACAACGTCCACATCATCCTGGAAGACCGATGGAAGGCCACATTCAAAACGAATTGAGGACTCTATGAGCCTAATGTCATGTTTTTTGGACTAACCAATTCTCCTGCAACCTTCCAAACAATGATGAACGCTGAATTCCGAGAAGAACTCAATGAGCATGATGCCTCGGGAAAAGCTTGGTTCACCATATACATGGACGATATTCTAATTCACACTGATCACGATCTCGCCAACCACTGCTCCAAAGTCCATCGCATCTTAGATAAGCTCAGTAAATTGGATCTCTACCTCAAGCCCGAAAAATGCACATTTGAACAAATGTGAATAGAATACCTTGGTCTGATCCTCAAAGGAAATCAGGTGCATATGGACCCAGTGAAAGTAGAAGGGGTTGCATCCTGGAGTGTCCCTAAGATGGTCAAAGAAGTCCGCTCATTCTTAGGTTTCTGTCAATTCTACTGAAGATTCATTCAAAGTTTTAGTAAAATTGCAGCCCCCCTAAATGCCCTTACAAGTATGAAGACCCCTTGGCAGTGGACTGCAAAAGAACAGAATGCATTTGATACCCTTAAACAACGCATCACCTCTCAGCCCATCCTGGCACAACCGGATTTCACAAAGCCCTTCATAGTTGACACAGATGCATCAGGATACACTATCAGTGCCACCCTCAGTCAGAAAGATCTAAACGATCGCTTACATCCCATCACATATCTGTCAAAAACACTGGATGTCACACAATGCAACTGGGATATCTATGATCGAGAACTCTTTGCAGTTATGATGGCGTTCTGGATCTGGCGGCAATATCTCCTAGGAGCCCAACACAAGGTACAAGTATGTACAGACCACAACAACCTCCAATACTTCAAAGAGCCCCAGAAATTAAATCAACGCCAAGCACATTGGCTCCAGGAGTTAGCTGACTTCGATTTCACACTAGAACACGTCCCTGGGGAATTACATATGGTAGTGGACATGCTGTCACAATGACCCAATGCAGAACAGGGAATAAATGATAATGATGCAGTTACCATGCTACCAGCCACATTATTTGCAAAAGTGATGTGCACAGCCAAACTCCCATTCCCCAAAACCCTACCGGAGCAGCATGAAGTCCTACAACAACATCATGATCACATCCTCACAGGACACCCAGGTATAGATAAGACTACTAGGAAGGTTCAACAAGATTATGAAGGGCCGGGTTTACAAGAATTCGTACAAGAATATGTATGCAGCTGTGCGAAGTGCCAGGAAAACAAGCCAAAGCTGTCAAAAAAGGCACCACTCTATCCGATCAATGTCCCAGCATCAGCTGGACCGTTCCAATATGTTGCTATGGATCTCATCACAGATCTCCCCCCAGCAGGACGTTATGATGTGGTACTTACAATTGTTGATCAGGGCTGCTCTAAAGCAGCTAAATTCATTCCCTGCACCAAAGACATCACGGGTGAGGGAGTTGCAACATTGTATTACCAACATATATTTCCACTCTTTGGTCTCCCACAACAGATCATTTCAGATCGCAATCCATGTTTTACCTCCCATTTTTCACATGCGCTCACTAAAACCCTATGCATTCAGCAAAATTTATCAACAGCCTTTCACCCTCAAACCGATGGTGCTAGCAAGCATATGAATCTATGGCTCAAGCAGTACCTCCGTCTCTGGCTTGGAGACGATCAGCACTGCTGGCCTGAATATCTCCCACTAGCCAAATACATGCATAACTCCTGGACACATGATCGCACTAAATTAACACCACACACCCTAATTCATGGCATATCATTAGATTGGAAGGCTCAAGCAATGGAGACAGGTGTCCCCCGTTTAGACGACCACTTACATAGTCTTCAAACTGCCCACACACACACTGAAAATGCACTCCGGTCCCCAACAGACCTATCCTGCCTGCTGAACCTTGAGGTCAGCACCCAGGTGTGGCTTGAAGGCAGACACCTCAAGACACATTTTCCCTCCATCAAACTGGCCCCCCGGCATTACGGCCCCTTCAAAATCACAGCCCACATCTCTCCTGTTGTCTATTGCCTCTCTTTGCCTCCCCACATGAAAATACATGATGTCTTCCACATAGATTTGCTCACCCCTTATCAGGAAACATTGGCACATGGTCCAAATTACTTGAGACCACCACCTGACATCATCAACATGGAAGAAGAATATGAAGTTGATGCAATTTTAAACCACCAACATCATGGACACTCTAAGAAGCTTCAATATCTGGTTAGCTGGAAAGGATATCCCACAAGTGACAATTCCTGGGTAAATGAACATGACTGCCATGCCCCAGACTTAGTAAAACAATACAACAACTTGCTATCTAGGTGCCAGGGTCAGCACCACCCTTGAGAAGGGGGTGATTTCACTTTTCCTTTTATTCCCCAACCAACATCAGAACCACTCTCTTTCACCCCCACATACTTCTATCGCCCTGGCATGCATCAAACAAACCACTTGCATCACTTGATCCAGACAGCTCATTCGATCATCACCCAGAATGTCTACCTCTCGCCACTCACCTATTCCCATCATTAACCCTGCCATCTTTGAAGCTACTCAGGCAGCAATCCAAGATGCAGCAACAAAGGCAGCATTACAATGACCACTGGATGCCCCAACCATTCCCCCCACTCCAGTACCATCACCAGCTCATTATCCTCCACCCTCTTCTAGCCCCTTCACCATGACAGACGACCCTGCCATTAATATCACTCGAGCAATGACACTAACCACACAGAATCAAGCCTTGGGCCAGGAAATTTGTGCTAGAGCCCTAGCTCTGCTCCAGGAGGCCAGAGCACAGTTGGGAGCTTCTGCCCCCCCCCCCCCACCTGATGACCCTGCATTTATTTACTGCCCAACTTCACCTGATCCTGACCCACTACCAGCAACAGACATTATCACTCAGACACAAAGAGAAGTAGAAGAGGGTAATGACTTAGCCGACCTATATGACCCACCTGGACCACCCTTCCAACACAACCACCCCCATTCAGCAAACTACCTTGAACACCGCATCACTGACTATGCAGGACGCACAAACATTGCTTGGTGGGTTGCTTATGAGTATGATAGAGAGGTGCCTAGAATTGCTGTTACCATGGGGGCCAACCAACCAGTAATGTACCTTCTGCTTCATGTCCAACCATCCTTTTGCTTCGACCATGGCCCCAACCCAGTTCTCTCTCAGTTCCAACAGCACCTCTTTGATGCCAATCAAACCTACACTGCTCTAGTTGACATTGCCCTGGATGATATGAATGATCCAGGAGCCTGGGCTGAAGTGACCCACTTCCATTATGCCACTAGGTATCTGGAAGAAGCACACTACATGGAAGCACACTGGTGTCATCAAGTGGATAGAAGCACCCAACACATGCAGACAACTATACATGCCCTGTCCTGTGGGGATGTTTATTACCATCTCTTCCCTCATCTCACCTTTGCCTAGAGATCAGCAAGGGTTTTCATACCCGCGCGGGTAAGTGCCGTGGGTTTTGACGGGTACGGGTATGGGTATACAACTCCCAACCCGCCAGAAACCCGTACCCGTGCAGCGGGTTTGGCGGGTATAAGTGGCCATCAGTCATTGACAAGATCAGCAGAAATTTAATGATAAAATACATTTGTAGCAAACAAATGACTATATTTTATTTGATGTATGCTACAGGGTTTTAGTAAATATGTTCTAGTGTTATCCTATGAAATATCAAAGCAGATCAACGGTGCGATGTAAAATAAAAGTGTTATCAGTGATCCACTCTCTTGAAAATCCTGATGCAACTGTTTTATTAATGCGCGATCAATTCTGCCGGTCTGGCACTATCTAAAATACACTCTAGACTACTTTAGACTATTCTATAATCTAATTATCAAATTACTTTACTGAAACAAGGCCCGCATGTATCTACAGGCTGCTTAGGGCAGCGACTACATTGGACCAGCATATTGGTCTGATCTCCTTCCTATTAAGGAAGGTTGACTTAACAATCGCGGCTGCGATTTTCCATTGGTCTGACATGATTGTGATCACGCATAGATAACACAACAGAAACGCGTTCACAAATTAATTAGATACATAGAATATACATCTAAGATCTGACATATGATCAAATCACATCATTAAACGAGATAACGAGATAACGCGTTCGTTTAATCTAGTAGCTGATATAGTACATAGAACAAGGTGAGATAAGATAGTAGTAAAGTAGTATCTAAAGTACAAGCCTGCACCATGCCTGTTCCACAAAATAAAATAAAATAAGAATGTAAATAAAGAATCAAATTAATCTTCTGAACATAAATCAGCAATTATTGAGGGATCCTGAGTAGCCACAAATGAACGCATTGTATCCAAGTGCGTATCTCCCAGACCGGGATGGTCCGGGCCGATTGTCCGAAATGCGCGATGCAACCAAAGAACTTGCACGCGTTTCATTTTATGGGTAACCTGGGTATCAAAACAAATATAGAGGGGTTCCCCCTATCATTAACTATGCACCCATCAATTTATTTTGCATTCTGTGTGGTTATCTGACAGGTTTTTCATCAATGTTCTATTACATCCTATCTAATCATCTCTGTATATTGGGGTGGATTTTAGTTGTGCTTGTATAAAATTGAGACCAGAATAATAAAATAAAAATGGAATAATGAATTATCTTAATCTTCTGAGCATAAAACAAGAGTCATTGAGGGATCTTAAGCAGCCATAAATGAACGTGTTGTGTATCTCCTTGGTCCGGGATGGCCCGGGCCGGATATCCGAAATGCGCGATGCAAGTAAAAAACTTGCACGCGTTTAACACACACAACCCGCAGGTGACCCGCGGGTAACCCGCGGGTTACCCGTACCCGTAGCGACGGGTACGGGTACGGGTACGGGTACGAATGAAGATACCCAGGGGTTACCCCTGCTATTCACTACCTTTGCCTATGCCCCTGATCATCACATCAGCTCCATGCATGCCATCAGGTATGCCCCCCATCCAGAATTACATGCTGTCCTTGGAGCTGGAGGACCAGGAAGCAGCCAACTACCCAGTCACCCTTGTCAACGCTGTCCACCTCCTTGTGTTGTTGACCTCACCTTGGATGACTGACTGAGTTGCTTGAGGTCAAGCAATGCCTACAATGGGGGTGATGTAACATTTCTATCCTTTGTCTGTCCTTGTTTTTCTTTCTTAAACCACCCAATGAGCTATCTACTGATCATCTGATTACAGAAGGGTTCAACCCCCTCTGTATGAGATCTAGCCCCCATATTTACCTTCTCTATGATGCAAGTATACCTATCTATGATATCATCTGTGATGCAGCTATGATCTCATTTACTATTTACTTGTCCTTACCACTGGCTAGACTCTTTCCTAAATAGCTCCCACATCATGTATTTAAGCCTGCCCAACTAAAGGGAACAGACCTTAAGTCTGTTCTCCTGTGTTCAATACAGGTGTTCAGAGACTCACTGTGAAATCCCTTGAACTCTTTAAGTCACAACTTAAAGAGCCTTTGAACCTCAGTAACTTGTGGCATGTTACGACCCCTGCCGAGCAACCCCATTTTCTTTACTCTCCCCAATGTGAATCCCTTGTTACTGCCCGAGTTACATTTCTTGATCACATCCCCGTCCTGGGATCCATCACATGCTCTCCTTCCGTCCCCGTGACCCAGCTTACGTCTGTTGATGCGTTGCTTGTTCATGTTTGCCTTCTTATCTCTTTATCTTCTTATCTTAGGATCGGACACTTACTTAGTACCCTATCAGAAGCAAGGCTTTATGCCATCCGCTTTCATATATTTGGGCCCACCTGACTCGGCTATCTTATCTATAGACGCCCACCAGATTTACGTATATAAGTCCGCTGTAACTACACTGTAGACTTCAGACTCGACTTATTGAATACATCGGTGCTTGTCTTCTGGACATCCCTTTGAACGCTTGACTTGACTGTCTCAGTACTTCTGGTACTTTCCGCTTAACATCGTCTTCAAGTACAGCCTTGTCGACTTTGACTCTTCCCGTCTAAACTCCAAGGGGTCCCATTGATCCCTTATCTAACTACGAACGAACGCTGTCACACAAGTCGTGTGGAACGTCCCGCACCGGACGTAACATCAAGTCAAGTCTCTCAACGTGGCTTCCAGCCGCAGTCAGACCCTCTTTAAAGAAGAACTCATCGAACGCAGAGACGAGAATAATCTTTCACAACAAGTACTTGGCTCTGCCGCCTGGAAAGATTTTGAATCCGAGTTTGGATACTACGTCTATCACGACGGAAGATACCAACCGGTAGAATACGACGACGAGAAGAGAGTTTGGTATCGTATCCGATATTCGGAAAGCCGACACTCTTGGGTCACTACAGGACCTGCACCACCAGAATTTGGACTAGGGCCGTGGAGAGAGAATCCCCCGGCTATCGTTACGGACTCTGAACCAGAAGAGTACGTAGAAGAAAACAGTGAAGAAGCACTGGCATTAGCAGCGACTACGTCTCTGGTTGCACCCACAGTTGTCACGATCAGAGCCCCTGCTTTGACAACTCCCCAGATATCCATACAGTCTACCAACACAGTTACCCCGTTTTACCAAACTATGTCCACCATTGCCGCCCAACTCCCCGACCCAGCTCCTCCGCCCCCACCACCAGTCATGGCACCACCAAATATTCCTCCACCCTCGGGACGGTTGTCAGGCGTACTACCCCAGACATTCACAGGGGATCGTTCACAAAGCAAGAAGTTTATGTTGGAGTTCACTACCTTCAAAAACTTCAATCACGACGTTGCCCAGATCATTAACCCGTTCCAGCGGGCTAACCTCTTTCTCTCTCTTATCCGAGGAGAGGCCGTAGATGACTGGACGATGGAGCAGCTGGAGTGGCTGAATGAACAAATCGAGAGTGGATGACGAACCACAAGTGAAGGCCTTTGGGAAACAATCGCCCAGAGGTTCAAAGATGCATTTACTGATGGGCAAGCCAAACAGAAGGCAGCCCGAGAACTAAAGTCTCTGAAGATGGACAAGGGAGACCTTGATGCTTATGTCGCCAAATTCAGAAGCCTGGCCAATAGAGCCGGGTATGACACCGACGAAGAGGCCACGTTGGACCTCTTCTCCCAAGGGTTACCGAACCCCTTGGTGAAGAACATCATACAGTTTCATCACCCAAACGATTGGGATTCCTGGGTGGATGCTGCTCGACGACAGCAGCAGGACTACCTTGACTTCCAAACACGCTTTGGGGTTGACACCAAAAAAGGAAAAACCCGAGACCAGTGGAAAGCGGCCTTCGGCGTCAAACCTGTGCATCATCAGAGAGATCCAAACGCCATGGATACCTCGGCAGATAGGACCCGGGCGAGGGCAACGCTCACAGAGGATGAGCGTCAGACGTTGATGAAGGAGGGTCGGTGCTTCCGCTGTAAAGCACAAGGACACATGTCTCGAGACTGTCCAAAGAGAGGAGCACGCGTTGCTGAAGCTACCACTACCCAAAGTCACCCCATCAGCAACCCACCTACGGCAGACAAACGAACTAAAGAGGAGAAGGCCCAGGACATATGGGCAAATATGATGAAAGAGAGCGAGGAAGTGCGCGCCATCTTAGTCGAGAAGGCATTTGCAAAAAAGGATTTTTGATCGGCTCTACCCCATCGGCCTGGGCACGAGCACTCCATGTAACCTCTGTGTATACTAGTCGCTTCAAATCTTTGAAAATACCAGTACATTTTGAAACTACACAGAGGACGGCCGATCGAGATATCCTGGTTGACTCAGGAGCTACTGATAATTTCATCAGCCCACGATTAGTGAGGACTATGGGGCTAGGAATGCTGGCACTCCCCCAAGAAAAGAACATTTGGAACATTGATGGGATGGCCAATCGAGCAGGGAAGATTACACATTATACGGACCTCAACGTCCAAGTGGGAGAAAGAACAAAGGCCATTCGTTTCCTAGTCACCAATCTAGGGGACGAGGATCTCATTTTGGGATATCCCTGGCTGGCAGCATTTGAACCAAAGATTAACTGGACGGATGCCACTATGGATAAAGATTCCTACCCGGTCTTAATCACATCTCTGGGATACGATTACCGGGCCCAACATGCAAGGGTCGGTGACACCACTGAAGCGGAAAACGAGAATCCCGGACGCTGCTATGTCACAAAAGCGTCGGAACTGGCCCAGAAAGCGGTACAAGGACAAACCGAGAAAACCTTCGAAGAAGTAGTACCTGTCACTTACCACCGACATTGGAAGGTGTTCTTGGAGGAAGAGTCACAGCGCTTCCCACCAGCACGCCCCTGGGACCATGCCATTGATTTTGTGCCGGAGACGCCGCAGGCAATAGATTGTAAAATCTACCCCTTGTCTCAACAAGAGCAGGAAGCGTTGACACTGTTTCTCGAGGAGCAACTGGCAAAAGGGTACATCCGTCCGTCCAAGTCGCAGTATGCCTCGCCCTTCTTCTTCATCAAGAAGAAGGATGGCAAGCTCCGACCCGTACAAGATTACCGACGCATAAACGCCTACACTGTAAAGAATGCCTATCCGCTGCCTCTTATTTCAGAGCTCATTGACACCATGAGGGACAAGTCACTCTTCTCAAAGATGGATGTCCGATGGGGGTATAACAACGTCCGAATCAAGGAGGGAGATCAGTGCAAGGCAGCCTTTAAGACTAATCAAGGCCTGTTTGAGCCGAATGTCATGTTCTTCGGTCTCACCAACTCGCCAGCCACCTTCCAGTCAATGATGAATCACATTTTCCGCGACCTTATTCTCACTGGTGAGGTAGTGGTGTACATGGACGACATATTAGTGGCGACTACCGACGATCTCCCACATCATCAGGAGCGAGTCCACCAGGTGCTGGATATCCTACACAAACACGACTTATATCTCAAACCGTCGAAATGCTCATTTGAACAATGGAGTGTCGAGTACCTGGGGGTCATCTTGGAAGGTGGACACGTACGAATGGATCCGGTAAAGGTGCAGGGCATTCGGGAATGGCCCACGCCCACATGTGTCAAGGAAGTCAGATCCTTTATAGGATTCTGCAACTTCTATCGGCGTTTCGTACGAGGATTCTCTGGAATCGCGCAACCACTTAACGGATTGTTAAAGAAGGACGTACCCTGGCACTGGGGAAAAGAGCAACAACAAGCATTTGAACATATCCGAGACATTGTTGGCTCAGAACCTGTCCTCCTGCAACCGGATCTAGCAAAACCGTTTGAACTTGAGGTTGACGCTTCCCACTTCGCCGTTGGGGCAGTATTGAATCAGAGGGACACCACGGGGATGCTCCACCCAGTGGCCTTTTTCTCCGAGACGTTTTCATCGGCTGAACGAAACTATGACATTTGGGATCGCGAGCTCCTCGCCATTGTCAAGGCCCTACGACATTGGAGACCATATCTAGCCGGAACCCCTCATAAGACCATCATTCACACTGACCATTCCAACCTGCTATATTGGAAAGAACCCCATAAGATTAGTCGACGAGTTGCCCGCGAAGTCTTGGAACTTGAGGAGTACAACTTCACACTGAAACATATTGCTGGAAGTCGTAACACCCGGGCAGATGCCCTATCACGAAGGGCAGATCAACAAGGAGGTGAAGAAGACAATGAGAACATCACCGTACTCCCCGAAGAGGTCTTCGCGCATACAGCAGTCGTCAGTCTCCATGATATGGATCTATGGGCACAAGTATCACAAAATATGAACCAACAACTCTGCCAGTCCTGGGCAGACGCGCATAACCTGAAGGAAATAGATGGCCTTTGGTGGAAGGACGGAGATCGTCTCGTTGTCACCGGTGGCGACAACATTAAGAGGGGGGTGATCCATTTTCACCATGACCTTCCCTCTGCAGGCCACCCCGGCATTGCCAACACGTATGCCTTGGCCAAACGAGATTACTGGTGGCCAAACATGAAGAAGGATGTAGAAGACTATGTCAAAGGATGTGCGGAATGTCAGGCCAATAAAGTAAACACGCACCCGCACCCACCGGCATTGTTCCCGATCACACCAACGGCCTCACTACCATTCCAGACTATTGCAATGGATTTTATTGTCAAGCTCCCCACCTCTAGAGGCTTTGATTCCATCTTGACTATCACCGACCACGATTGCTCCAAAGCGGCATTGTTTATACCATGCAACGAGTCCATCACAGCAGAGGGGGTAGCCAAACTTTACTTGGACCATGTCTACAGACATTACGGCCTCCCAGAAAAGATCATTTCCACCGCGACCCACGCTTCACCTCCGCATTTGCCAAGGCACTCTGTAAGGTCTTGGACATCACCCAAAACATTTCAACCGCCTACCACCACAGACCGATGGACAGTCAGAAAGAACGAACCAATGGCTAGAACAGTACCTCCGATTCTGGTGCAACGGACGACAAGACGATTGGGCTGATTGGCTGGCCATGGCAGAATTTGCACACAACTCATGGCCCAATGGAACCACCAAAACCCCGCCATTCTCACTTATCATGGGATGGACGCCGCGAACGACCTGGACCAATAAACCACGAATGTTCCATCAGCTGCGCAGCGTATCGACCAATGGAAGGAGGTCAGGAAATCGGCCAATGAGAACCTGCTCAAGGCGCAAAAAACTCTATTGGACAGGCCTTCGAAGTTCACACCTTATCGGACCAATGACCTCGTTTGGCTGGAAGGGAAGAACATTCATATGTCACATCCCACGGCCAAGTTAGCGCCCCGACGTCACGGACCATTCAAGATAACAAGGAAGCTGTCAGACGTGTCATACGAACTCGAGCTTCCATCCACATGGAGAATTCACCCAGTCTTCCATGCCAAACTCCTGACACCCTATAGAGAGACGTCCCTACATGGGGAAAACTTCCCGAAACCTCCCCCTGAATTAATCGATGGGGAAGCGGAATGGGAAGTGGAGCGGATTCTAGACTCCCAGCGAAAAGGCCGAGGGCGCAAACTACATTACCTAGTCAAGTGGAAAGGCTTCCCAGACTCTGACAACTCGTGGGAGCCGACCGGGAATATCTTTGCTCCGGTTCTTATCTCGGAGTTTCATGACCGACATCCAGAAGCGCCCAGAGACAGTTAAAAGGAACCGACCTACAGACCCCAAAGAAATCCCCAGTACATGCTTCCTCACAACGTCCTACTACCACACAATCGATTATGTCTTTCATCGCTGCCAACGCCGCCGTCGACGCCTTCACCTCTGCCATAGTTGTCGAGAACTTCCCCTCTGCCCATCCTTCTACACGTCCCTCCTCTCCCATTGATTACAAAGCTGCCGAGGCACGAACCAAAAACCAATCCCCCAACCCCAACGATGATTTCAAGCATTGTGAGGAACCGCACCCAAACGATCTATTGGGTATGGAACTGGACGATGAAATCCCCGAATTCCCATTCTTCGCAAACAACCCGAACTCCTCGATGTACTTTCCACTCGAGATCACTATGGCGGATGGAACTACGGCCATAGCTAAGTACATCTTTTATACCAACGGAGGCATGGATGTAGCTGGCTGTATGAAGAAGAATGGCCCTGTTTATGGGGCCCCTGTGTATTTGGAGGAGAGGTATACTGGACGCCTTCACCATACGATGAGCGATGAGCAGCTTGGTCACTTGGCTGCCGAAGATTCCCGAGCATTCGCCATCGATGAAGTGATGAACGACATGCGACTCCCGCGTCTCAAAGCCGAGGTGATGAGACTGCGCAAGAACCTGACGCTGCGTACGACGCTCAACAAACAATATAAAGAACACGCGAAGATGATGACGAGGTTGACCAGTGGAATGTTCCAGGTCGAGCAAGAGCTGACGGAGATCAGGAAGAGATTGGAGATTGGGGACGCATACCAGACCATTGCAGAAAGGTACGCGGACACTTATGCGCGACCCCTCCCCCCACATCATTGGGGGCTGCCCTGACACTCCTGCCGAATCGGTTCGAGATGCTGTGTATGCATGAGAACCCCCGTGGGGAGACATGTTGGCGATGCGACAGTAAGTACCATATCAGCTGGAACTGTCCCCTCAATCGCAAGTGGTGCCGCCATTGCCGCAGCAATTTACATTGGAGCCGATTCTGCATCTTCCGCCGCATAGGCGTTACCCCGACGATCATCAACCCATCAGGTTGGTGCGGTAAATGTCTCCGCCACAATGCGGGGCATAGGGAGTTGGACTGTCCCGTCTACGATCTCTGTCACTCCTGTGGTCAGCGCGGACCTTACGGATTTCTCCGCGCCCACAGATGTCCACAAGACTCGGACAAGGAGAACGACACTTTGGATGATCGTAATGTAGCCGATGATTATCTGGAGTTGATACAAGACGATGACGGTACGAGTCGCTTCTAGCTGGGTCTGCTAGAACCAGAAGAGGGGGTGATGTTACGACCCCTGCCGAGCAACCCCATTTTCTTTACTCTCCCCAATGCGAATCCCTTGTTACCGCCCAGTTACATTTCTTGATCACATCCCCGTCCTGGGATCCATCACATGCTCTCCTTCCGTCCCCGTGACCCAGTTTACGTCTGTTGATGCGTTGCTTGTTCATGTTTGCCTTCTTATCTCTTTATCTTCTTATCTTAGGATCGGACACTTACTTAGTACCCTATCAGAAGCGAGGCTTTATGCCATCCGCTTTTGTATATTTGGGCCCACCTGACTCGGCTATCTTATCTATAGACGCCCACCAGATTTACGTATATAAGTCCGCTGTAACTACACTGTAGACTTCAGACTCGACTTATTGAATACATCGGTGCTTGTCTTCTGGACATCCCTTTGAACGCTTGACTTGACTGTCTCAGTACTTCTGGTACTTTCCGCTTAACATCGTCTTCAAGTACAGCCTTGTCGACTTTGACTCTTCCCGTCTAAACTCCAAGGGGTCCCATTGATCCCTTATCTAACTACGAACGAACGCTGTCACACAAGTCGTGTGGAACGTCCCACACCGGACGTAACATGGCAGGACCATTGTGTCGCTGCTTGACTTTGCATCTCACGAGTGCCCCTCTTGAGTTAGTGGGCTGAACGTTGTCTTGATCATCCTCTTGATCTTGATAACTGTGACTGGTCTTGACTGTTGTCTTGACCTTGATTCCTTCTGATCTAATTTGATAGAAGGACCTGATTTGGATCACTTCGGATCCCGAATGACAAACTTGACACAGTGCGCACCTAGCTGTGACATCTACAATCAATGCCAAAGTGGTAGCTAAGTGAGCATTCACCACCTTATTGGCTGATGCTGCCTCCATTGCCTTCTTGTCCTCTGCATCCTTCTTCTTCTGACACTCCATAGCCTTGTGCCTGCTTTTCTGACAATAAAAGCATTTAATATTTGATTTATTTGATTTGTTTTTGATGGGCGCAGCTTTGTTGAGTGACACAGAAGCTCCAGATCACCGACCTTCCTCATTGAGAATGCGATCTTGTATGACCTGAGGTAGAAGGCCTGATGGTGCACTGGAAGCAAGTATCATTGACATGATGGCTGAGTAAGACTCAGGTAGAGCCTTGATGAGGATAAATGAAAATTGGAGATCAGAGATCTCCATCTTGTTGTTCTTGAGACTGATGTGAGCTTCATTCCGCTTTTGCAATTGTGGGAGCATTGGCGAGGAGTCATCAAGGGCAGTGCCTGTGAGGGAAGCCCAAGTGTTGAACGTTGACATAGATCCAACTCCTCTGTAGACATGATGCAGCTCATCCCACTTAGCCTTACAAGTAGCAAATTTAGTGTTGTCTGCTACAGCTGTCCAGACATCCTTCTGAGTATAGACTTCAAGGACACCTACAAGAATGCCTTCCTTTTCATCCCAGTCTGCTGGGAGAGTAGGGGGTGGGGGACCAACTAAGTGGTTCCAGATGCCATTCATCTGGAAGATAGCCATCATGTGTGCCAACCAAGTAGGCCAGTTTGCTCCATCAAGGATCTCAATTGTGGCTGAAGGTGGGAATGAAAATGTAGGGGCCATGCTGCTAAGTGATGGTTTTCAATCTGGGTGGAGCATTAGACCCAGATTATCAAGATTGGACCAACCCCAATGTATCCAACTGTACACTCTGAACTTGGAAGTCCAGTCCCTTGTAGGGGATTACTCACACATGCTTCAGCGTCGCCACACTACCTCACATGGCTTGCATGAAGCCCAGGTGAGGGGCCCAGTCTACACTGATCCACCAGTTCCAGGAGCTGGGGAATGGGGTTCTACAAGTGAACAGAGGCTTGCCTTTTTGGGAGATATCAAAAAAACATGTGGTCTGAAAAGGAAGCTTGTGTAATAAAGTGTCGATCTTCTTCTGGATTATTTAGTTACAGCCAGGGCCCATAACCTATTGAATGCAGCTGAGGTTAGATAAGTGCTACCTAAATGGGTAGCAAGATAATTCAGTTTGTGAAAGGTCAAAACTGAAGTGTACAACACAGAAATAATGTCCTTAAATACTGTAAAGAGTGTGCTGTGCTATGGTCATAAAGGATTGTATCTTTAATCATAAGTAATCATAGTAAACAAGTGGAATGTCAGTAGGTATATTACAATGTCCACTTAACTCTGTCTTGTTCTGGCAACTCCAGTCACTTCTGATCCAGTCCAGCTGTCACAGTTTGGTGTGGAACTGTGTCGAACGTCAGTCAGGAGCTAGCCCCCCTAGTCAAGATAGGTCAAGTTCAAGATAGATCAAGACTCAAAGCCTCAGCAGAGTCAAGTTGGTTCAAGCCCACAACAAAGTCAATAGGGCATGCACAAGAGTTGAAGTCGATGGCAGAGATACTCAGTCCTGCAACTAGTTCAAGGGATTGAAGACTCTCCAAGTCGCATCTTGGAGAGTTCAAGTGGGGTTCTAATCTGAAGGGTTTCAATGAAGTCCAGAGCACCTTGGATTGAACACAAGAGAACAGACTTAGGTCTGTCTCTCTACTTTACTGTACTTTAAATACAAGTAGTTCTAGCTATGTCATAATAAATAGAAGGTTCTAGGACTATGACATAGTATCTAAATGGTTGCACAGTAGAACTAGCTAGAACTAAGGAGAATTAGGAGGGGTTAGGCCCTCAATAAGCAAACACTGGTGAAACACAATATCAAGTCATTAGTAATGTCACAGGGAGAATTCTGTCACACCAGCCAACTCTGATCCATTACCAGCTCAACAGCCAATGCTGTCCAGGCCACAAAGCACATCTGTTACGACCAGAGCCCAGCAGCCCTATTTTCTTTACCCTCCCCAACAGAGACCCCACTCGCCCACCGACATTACACTTCCTTATCACATCTCCCTTGTGGGACCCCTCACATGCGCTGCTCCCATCCCCGTGACTGTTGTTTGGACTTGTATATACACTATTTGCCCATGCTTGCCTTTCTTATCTTGTTATCTCCTTATCTTACAATCGGACACTTACTTAGTTCCCTATCAGAAGCTAGGTTGTACGCCCTCTGCTTTCAGATATTCGGGCCCACTTGACTCCGTATTCTTATCTCATAGACGCCCACTGAGTTACGTATATAAGTCCACTGTAGCTACCTTGTAGACCTCAGACTCAACTTATTGAATACATCGGTGTTTGTCTTCTGGACTTCACTTTGAACTCTTTGACTTGTCCGTCTCAGTACTTTAGGTACTCCTCCGCTTAACATTGTCATCGGGAACAGCCCCTTTGACTTTGACTCGTCCATCTGAAACTCCAAGAAGTCCTATTGGCTTCTTATCTGAAACCTCTGACCCATGCTGTCACACATGTCGTGCAGAACGTCCCACACTGGACGTAACAGGTAAGCTCATAGGGGGGGGAGGCTGCTTGATCCAAGGTGTAAGACGAAGGGGAGCTGTTTTGGGACACTAGGGCACTTGTCAGTCACTGTCTGCTGTAAAAGAGACTGTCCAAATGTTACAACTCACTGTCAACTGCCTGGACAGTGGGTTTTATGCAAAGGGAAGGGATTTGGAAGTGGGCAAAGGATGAGAGTGAGGGGGAAAGTGCAGGAAGATGAAGCGAACAGCTCAAAGGCAAGGGATGAGAAGCCTTCCACAAGATGGGGCTAATCTCCTAGGTAATCAGGAACCAGATCACAAGTGGACAGTCTGGAGCTGTCCATTCTATTCCAAAAGGGTTTATATATGTAATTACAACTGGGATTTTGGTCTGTGCACTACTTTAGGGGAGGTTAACTTTGCTTTAACTCCCCACTGATCCACCAATGAGAATAGCCCCACTTTTTGGGCTTAGAAATCCGCAGTCCACAGTCTGCAGTTTGTGGACTGCTGTTTAGGCATTGTGGGGTTCTGTTAGTATTCTTCCCACAGGTCTCCAATTTGGCAGGAGTCTGGCCCTGGTCCGGACCAGCTTTTCTCTGGTCTTAATCTAGGGTTATCTTTGTCTTTGGGGGTTCTGCAAGGTCTCTGGGAATGTTCAGGAATTTCCAGGGGGTCAGGAGGTCTCTAGGGTGTCAGTTCATGACAGTATTCATCTCACCTATCCAGGCAATGAATGTGGTTATCCCTCTCCATGGTGTGAAAGAGAAGGCCAGCATAGAGGCACTTGTTGATAGCAGTGCAACAGAGAATTTTATCAATCACAGAACAGTCATCAAATACCAACTCCCAACCAAACAACTCACAATCCCCAAGAAATTACATAATGCTGATGGAACCCCTAATGCCACCCCAAACATTGATCAATATGTGGATCTCAATATAACTACCAACAACCAATCTAAGCGACACTGATTCTACATTGCATCAATTGGAACAGACCAAATGATCTTAGGCTATCCCTGGTTCACTGCTAGTAACCCACTCATAAACTGGACACAAGGGCATTTGATGCAATTGATCCAACTCAGCATACCAGGAGCACACATTAGAAGATTGAACATCACTCAGGAATTAGTGATCAAAGCAAAAGATAATCTTGAGCACTCTTGGGATCAGATTGTGCTGAAGGAGTACCATCGACATCAGGTGTTCAGTGACCAGGAAGTGCAGCAATTCCCTGAGGCCTGGCCCTGGGATCACTGAATTGAATTAAAGCCAGATGCACCATTGACACTAGATTGTAAGATCTACCCACTGGGGCCAGGAGAACAGGATGCATTAAACAAATTCCTAGAGGAGCACCTACAGAAGGGGCATATTAAGGAGTCAAAATTGCCATATGCATTGCCCTTCTTCTTCATCAAGAAGAAGGATGGGAAACTCAGACCAGTCCAGGACTATTGCAAATTAAATCAGTGGACAATCCAAAATACTTATCCATTACCATTGATCCCCAAGCTTATTGACCATGTCTGTGGCAGCACTTTATTCACAAAGATGGATGTCTGCTGGGGGTATAACAACATCCAAATAGTCCCTGAGGATAGATGGAAGGCAACTTTTAAGACCAATTGTGGCCTGTACAAACCAAACATTATGTTCTTTGGACTTACAAACTCTCCAGCAACATTCCAGACCATGATGAATGCAGAATTCAGAGAGGAACTTAACAAATGAGACAAAGCTGGGAAAGCCTGGTTCACTGTCTACATGGATGACATTCTAATCCACACCAACCATAACCTCCAAGATCATCAGTCCAAAGTCCATCACATCCTAGATAAACTCAGTAAATTGGATCTTTATCTTAAGCTGGGGAAATGCACCTTTGAGCAAACACACATTGAGTACCTAGGGCTTATTTTAGAAGTGAATCAGGTCCACATGGATCCAGTCAAAGTAGAAGGTGTCACAGCCTGGAAAACACCCACAACTGTAAAAGAAATATGCTCATTTCTCAGATTCTGCCAATTCTATTGACAGTTCATCCAAGGATTCAGTAAAATTGCAGCTCCGTTGAATGTGCTTACTAGTGCCAAGAACCCCTGGAGGTGGACAGAAACAGAACAGAAAGCATTTGACATCCTCAAACAGCACATAACCTCCCAACCTGTGTTAATGCAACCAGACTTCAAGGAGCCCTTCATCATAGATGTGGATGCTTCAGGCTATGCTCTTGGGGCAACCCTCAGCCAAAAGGACCCCAAGGGATGACTACATCTGATTGCTTACCTGTCAAAAACCTTAGATGCAACACAATGTAATTGGGACATCTACAATCAAGAGCTATTCACAATCATCATTGCATTTAGGTCATGGCATCAATATCTCCTAGGCACTAAGCACAAAGTCCAAGTGCACACCAATCATAACAATCTCCAGTATTTCAAAGAACCTCAGAAACTCAATTGCCAACAAGCTAGATGGCTTCAGGAATTGGCCAATTTCAACTTCACACTGGAGCATGTCCCTGGGAAGCTCCACACCATTGCTGACATGCTCTCCCAGTGACCAGATGTGGATCAAGGCAAGAACAATAACAATGAAGTCACAGTCTTACCAGCAGATTTATTTGTTAAGATGACACAGTCAATGAAATGTCCCTTCCCCAGTACCCTTCCAGAACAATGCAAAATTCTACAACAATACCACAATCATGTGTTAGCAGGACACCCCAGAATTGACAAAACCACACATGGAGTACAACATGAGTTTGAAGGAGGAGATCTGAAGGAGTTTGTATGAGAATATGTCTGAGGATGTGCCAAATGTCAGGAGAATAAGCTGAAACTCATGAAGAAGTTGCCAATCTTTCCATTAGATGTACCAGCAACTGATGGCCCATTTCAATATATTGCTATGGATCTCATCACAGATCTCCCACTGGCTGGGAAGTATGATGTGGTACTCACAATTGTAGATCAGGGATGTTCTAAGGCAGCCAAATTCATACCTTGTTCTAAGGATATCACAGATGAGGGTGTTGCTATGCTCTACTATTGCCATCTCCTCCTGTTCTTTGGAGTCCCATGATGCATCATCTCCAATCTGTCAAACAGGCATGTGTGCAGCATACTGACTGTAAGTGTTAGCAGTTTAGGCTAGAAAGACAAGTATACTTCAGAGGTTGAAGAAACTCTGTATTACTATTCTACTGACCTAGAAAGACAAGTATTCACAAGAGATGGTTAGTCAAAGGTATGATAGAAAGTATAGTAGAACTTACACTTCAGAGGTTGAAGAAACTCTGAAGTGGAAGAGACGAAACAGACACCCTTATATACTGTCCAAGGGGTGGTCTGTGCACTGGGAATAAGTCCACAAGTGCCGGACAAAGTCCAAACAATAAACATGAGGGAGTAAGGCCATTGGCCAGTACAGAAATCACATGCTACATGGTGCATCAGTCAGCTACTGCGGAATGTGAGAAAGAAAGTAATAAGGATAATGTAAAAAGTCCAAGACTCCGGTATCTAATCTAATCTACAAAGTAGCTAATCTAATCACCTGATGCCTGAAGCATCATTGAACATCTTCTGTGTTCAACATCCCTCCATGCTGAAGGCATCTGGTCATAGATGGAAATGAGTTGAATGAGCACACCACCAGAGATCCAACTTCTCTAACTCTCAAGTGTGAGAGAAGAGCATGGTGTTCAGAGGCATATTGCGGTGATTCGCTTATGCAAACTGAAACCATACACACCTCTTGCATCACTCTCGAAGTTGAGAACTTTGCTCATGGTGGGAAAGTGAGACTGGTATTCAAAGTCTCCAGATTCCAGCTCTCTCATTCCAGTATAAGTCCAAGTCCATTGACCATGGTTTCAAACGATGCTCTTGGTAGAGACTTAGTGAAGCCATCTGCCAGCATCTCACCTGTGGGGGTACACACTAACTCAATTATGTGCGATTCAATGTACCCCCTAATGGCATGGTACTTGATAGGTATATGTTTTGACTGCCTTCCTGTGACCGGGTCTAATGCCAAATCTACAGCACCCTTATTGTCACAATGGAGTAGTATAGGGGAGGATGCCTCATACCCTAATTCCTCCATAAAAGTCCTATACCACATTGCCTGATTTGCAGCCTCAGAGAGGCTCATATATTCGGCTTCAGTGGTGGACTGTGCTACTGTTTTCTGCTTTCTGGAACACCATGAAATGGCACCATTTGCCAAGAAAAACACATAGCCTGAGGTAGAGCGGCAGTCCTCTTGATCTCCCCATGAGGAATCTGCAAAGCCATGAAGGCCACTCTCCCCATTCCCTCCAGAATACCGCAACTTGCAGTCTTTTGTACTATTGAGATACTTTAGAACATATTTTGCAAGTCGCATGTGATCTTGAGAGGGGTTGGAAGCGTATTGGCTAAGGCATGCCACAGCAAAACTGATGTCAGGTCTGCTTCCAATCTGCACCCATAGCAGAGACCCCATCAACTGTTGGTACTTCTTTATTTCAGAAGTAGATGCCTGGCCTTCAAATTTGACCAGATGTACATCAGTGCCAGAGGGAAGAGGAGTATATACTCAGTTGGAATCCCTCATCCCAAACTTCTCAATTATAGATAAAACGTAGGCTGCTTGGTCTATCTCCAGTGTCTTGTTAGGACGATCCCTGGTGATATTAACTCCAAGGTATGACTGGATTTCTCCCAAGTCAGTCATCTCATATCGATTAGATAGAGAGGACTTCAGCCACATTATCTTATCATTGGAAGATCCAAGTATAGTGATGTCATCTACATAAAGAATGACATATAGTGAATCATCCTCCTCCTTGTGATGAAACACATATACTCCTGCATCAGAGTACGTCCGAGTGAAGCCCAGTTCATTAAGAACTGCATGGAATTGAAGATTCCATGCTCGGGAGGCTTGTTTGAGGCCATATAGTGCTTTTTGTAGCCTGCAAACTTTGGACTCTTGACCAGCAATGACGAAACCAACTGGTTGCTCCATATAAATTTCTTCATCCAGATCGCCATGTAGGAATGCCGATTTGACATCCATCTGGTGGATTTCCCAATCCTCTAGCATAGCTAGCACTAGTAATAATCTAAGTGATTCAAATCTGGCAACTGGGGAGAATGTTTCATCAAAGTCCACCCCTTCTATTTGGGTGAAACCTTTTGCCACGAGCCTAGCACGAAACCGTCCATCTGGTTTCAGCTTAAAAACCCATTTTGATTTTACTGCCTTTCTTCCTTTTGGAAGATCCTCAAGGTGCCACACATCAAGTTTATCTAAGGCATCTATTTCATATTTACATGCCTCAAGCCATTCACTGGCATTGTCAGACTGCATTGCCTCCTGAAAAGTCAGGGGGTCTCTATAAGAGACACCTGTGGCATTTAGCAATTCCATATTCCCAAGTCTGGAAGAACCCTGCACAAACTCAGCATTATCCTCATTATAGAATCGAGGATTTAATTGGCATGATCATCTGGGACAGGCAGAATCAAGATCTAGATCTTCCTGCACAGCCCTATCATGTTGCTGAGAGCGTGGACTTTCCCTAGTAAAGACTGGTTGGGGAAGTCTGCCGACATTCTTCTTAGTTTGTCTTTTGGCACGGGTTCTCTGGGGGAGTTCAGATGGTTCCATGATTTGGGATGGTGGAGTCTGATAGATAGTCTGATCATGTGTGTCAAGCTCATTTTCGGGTGTGGTAGGCTCAGGATTTATTTGAGGAGGTTCCACTACCTCCTGTTCCTCAACCTCAGCTTCCTTGTCTTCAGGAGCCTGAGGAACCATGGCTATTGCTGGTTGAGGTTGGACAGACCTCTCAACTTCTAAGACAAAAGGTGTAACTTTTTCCTTTTGCTTTCCCTTGCTGTCCTTGGCAAGGTTGGATGGGAAGGACCCTTCATCAAATGTCACATCTCTTGACAATACAAAGGATCAGTATGCATATCCCAAAGAAGATATCCTTTAGAGTGAGGTGCATACCCGACAAAGACTGTTTCCCTGGCTTTGTGATCCAGTTTTCGTCTTTTGTCCTCTGGGACAGTATAATAGGCTAAGCAGCCAAATATTTTAAAGTAGGAGACATCTGGAATGTCCCCATCCAGAAGCTCAAGCAGTGTCCTCCACTTATTAGATCGGATGGGCATTCTGTTGTATATGTGACAGGCTGTTCGCACTGCACATTCCCAGAATCCAAGGGAAAGACCAGCATGATGCAGCATACTGGTAGCTTTTTCCATGATGGTTCTGTTGAACCTCTCTGCCCTTCCATTCTGTTGTGGGGAATATGGCATTGTCAATTTATGCTCTATGCCAGCCTGCTCAAGTATTGACTTCAGCTCCCTATTTACGAATTCGCCACCTTGGTCTGTATGTAAGGTCTTTATTTTCTTGTCTGTTTTATTTTCCAAGAATGCCTTAATGTTACAGAACACCGATGTAAAATCACTTTTTGCTTTCATAGCAACAACTAGAGCTGTTCTGCTAAAGTCGTCTATGAAAGTGGTGAAGTATAGGTTCCCTTGAATTGAAGTACATTGCAAAGGACCAACTAGGTCACTATGAATGACTTCTAAGGGTGCTGAAGCCCTTTTTTGAGAGGGAGGGAATGGAAGATGGTGTGATTTTCCCATTTCACAGCCATAACACGGCTTGTCTTCCACTTGGCTATTATCTATGCTAAGGCCTTTTACAGCCTTAGGAGCATGTCTTTTGAGGGCCTCTTTTGACATATGACCCATGCACAAATGCCAGGTATCAAGGCTACTTGATGCAGATTTGTGGGAAGCAGTATTTAGATTCTGCATAGTTTTCCCAAAGACCCAATAGAGTCCCATAGCCTTGACACCTTCCGCTATGATTGCATTATTGTACTTTATTTTGACTTCAGTTGGAGAGAACTCCACTGAGCCACCTTTGTCAGTGATGCAGCTTGTTGACAGTATTCTTTCACTGCCAGGCATATAAAAGACATTATTTAACTCTGACTCATAATTGTTTCGAGTTTTGAGTATGACTTTGCCTGTTCCTTCAATTTGGACTATGGATCCATCACCAATTGTCACCTGATGTCCCTTGTGTGGGAAATACTCAGAGAAATCATCTAAGTATGGTGTAAAATGGGTGGTGGCTCTGCTGTCCATCATCCAAGGGTCACTGCCATCATCGACTTCTTGCATATGCTCTGTCAACATATAAAGTGAAATGCGAGGTGTCTCATGCACCTCCTGTATTCTGCCACTACCATTAACTACGGTAGCTACTTGTGTGGAGTTATTTTGTACACTGGGGCCTTGCCCCTTCCTCTTGTTGCCCTTTTTGCCTGCATCAGCATTGGCTCTGTCCTGTTTCCTTTGCCAACATTCATTAGCCTTGTGGCCCGGCTTCTGGCAATAGAAGCAGGTGACATCATTGGACGATGATGCACCTGCAGGTTGTGGCGTGAAAGATACTTGTTTTTTGTTTTTATTTTTGTTGACATGGGCTGCCTTGTTAAGGGCAGCCCCAACACCACTTCCTGCAGGGCCAGCTAGTCAGCTTTCCTCATTTAGGAACCTTTGAACAAGGTCCTGAGGGGAAAGGTGGTCAGGAGGACCTGACACCAGGATAGAGCCAGCAATGGCACTGTAGGATGGAGGTAGGGATTGGAGCAATATAAAGCTCATCTGGAGATCAGAGATCTCCATCCCATTTTCCTTGAGGGTACTCCTCACATCCAACACATGCTGCAACTGGGGCCTGAATTGCTTTCCTTCTTCCAAGCGGAAGGAGGATACAGAGCACCACAAGTTGTAGGTGGCCATGCTACCTACTGAGCCATAGAGCGATTCCAAACACTCATACTTGGCATTGACAGAAGGATAAGTTCTGTCAGAGGCAATTTGGGAGTATGTTTCTGGCAATGTTACCATCACCAGAACTCCCATGAGGACTTCCTCCACTCTGTTCCATTCCAGGTACATAGGCTCTGACCAAAGAGCGAAGTGTTTGGCATACTTGTCATCCTTTTCTCCATCCTCTGGCTTGGGAGGATTGAGGAATTCAGGTGCATCGTGTGTGATGTGCTTCTTCATCCCATTGATCCTCAGCAGGGCAGTGAAAGACACCGACCACTGCTGCCAGTTGGAGCCATCAAGTTTGTCAAACTTGAAAGTGGGGGGGAAGACGATGGAAGACATTGAGATGATTTTAGTAAAAATTGATCCTGGTTCCAAGGAGCAGTTAGAACCAGTTGTCCAGGTCTCATTGAAGAGGGCCCATCCATTCTGTGGCACTATGCTTCAGAACTTAAGAAAGTCCTGCCTCTGATGTGCGACTTCTAAGTAGTATAGTAGGCTGTCTAGTGCCATCTACAACAAGTCCTAAGCCCACATCAGGGGGACGTTGTGTAAATAGATGGGGAGTCATGTCATGGAGGAGCCAACCGCAAGTTCCAATAGAGACAAAGGGTATAGAGCCCTTCCTCTAGTGCTGGTGGTGGAGTCCATGATTAAGCCCTAGATGATTGGGGCCATGACTATAGTAGACTATTAGGTTTCCTCTGGTTGGGGCGGACCCCCAACAAAGGCAGTGGGTACTTCTGCCCAGAGACAAAACCTTCTAGCTACTGTGTAAATACTATAGTAGTTCAAGCCTACTTGTATCGAGCCCAAGTGACATGGGAGTGACTACCCATGCCTTGTTCTAGACCCTAAACTCTACCAGCAGGTCGCTAAACCTGGCTTACGGATCGAGCCAAGTATTGACTGAACCTATAGCCCCAAGCCTTCTGGGCAAGTGGCCTACTAAGACTAACTATGGGACGAAAACCCAGCTACATCTATGAATACTATTTACTTAGAGCGCACATGAGGAACTCAAGGTGTTTCACCCACTTAGGGTCCCTCATCACCTCTTGCAAGAATCCCCTGAGGGACTAGCCAGACAGATCAAGGTGGGCACATAAAGTGCACCACCTTGTGGACAGTTAAGGGCAAAGAAAAGAAAGTCGAAGCTCACTGTTAAAGATGATTGGGAAGAGAAGAGTCTTGAAGCAGTGAGCTTGAAGAAGGTTGGACTGATCAAAAGAATAGTCAGTTAGTGCATGCCCAGGGCCCATAACCTGTCAAACAGGCATGTGTGCAGCATACTGACTGTAAGTGTTAGCGGTTTAGGCTAGAAAGACAAGTATACTTCAGAGGTTGAAGAAACTCTGTATTACTATTCTACTGACCTAGAAAGACAAGTATTCACAAGAGATGGTTAGTCAAAGGTATGATAGAAAGTATAGTAGAACTTACACTTCAGAGGTTGAAGAAACTCTGAAGTGGAAGAGATGAAACAGACACCCTTATATACTGTCCAAGGGGTGGTCTGTGCACTGGGAATAAGTCCACAAGTGCCAGACAAAGTCCAAACAATAAACATGAGGGAGTAAGGCCATTGGCCAGTACAGAAATCACATGCTACATGGTGCATCAGTCAGCTACTGCGGAATGTGAGAAAGAAAGTAATAAGGATAATGTAAAAAGTCTGAGACTCCGGTATCTAATCTAATCTACAAAGTAGCTAATCTAATCACCTGATGCCTGAAGCATCACCAAACATCTTCTGTGTTCAACACAATCAAGATCCGCAGTTTACATCACATTTCTCACATGCACTAGCAAAAGTCCTTCAAGTTCAACAGAATTTATCAACAGCATTTCACCCTTGGACAGATGGATCTAATGAATGCATGAACCTTTGGCTCAAACAGTACTTATGACTCTGGATAAGCAAGGATCAACACTGATTGTTATGACCCTTGCCAAGCAACCCTCTTTTCTTTACTCTCCCCAATGCAAATCCCACTCTCCCACCTACACTACACTTCATGATTACATCTCCTTCCTGGGATCCATCATGTGCTCTGCTCCCTTCCCTGTGACCATATTTACTTATGTTTACTTGCTTGCCTCCTTATCTTCTTATCTCTATGACTGGACACTTACTTAATTCCCTATCAGAAGCCAGGCTTTATGCCCTCCACTTTCATATATTCGGGCCCACTTGACTCCATGACTCTTATCTTGTAGACACCCATCCAATTATGTATATAAGCCCACTGTATCTACATTGTAGACCTCAGACTCAACTTATTGAATACATCAGTGTTTGTCTTCTGGACAAGTCCCTTGAACCTCAGTATTGGTCATCTCAGTGCTTCTGGCACTTTTCCACTCAACATTGTCTTAGGGTATAGCCCCTCTGACTTTGACTCATCCCCATAAAACTCCAAGAGGTCTTATAGACCTCTTATCCAATCACAAACAAATGCTGTCACACAAGTCACATGGAACATCCTACACCAGACATAACATCAAGTCGAGTCTCTCACAGTGGCTTCCAGTCACAGTCAGACCCTCTTCAGAGAAGAACTTATCAAATGCAGAGACGAGAATAATCTTTCACAACAAGTACTTGGCTCTGCCACCTGGAAAGACTTTGAATCCAAGTTTGGATACTATGTCTATCATGACAGAAGATACCAACCAGTAGAATATGATGACAAGAAAAGAGTTTGGTATCAAATCCAATACTTGGACAGCTGACACTCTTGGGTCACTACAGGACCTGCCCCACCTGAATTTGGACTAGGACCATGGAGAGAAAATCCCCTGGCCATTGTCACAGACTCTGAACCAGAAGAGTACATAGAAGAAAATAGTGAAGAAGCACCAGTATTAGCATCGACTACAGCCCCAGTTGCACCTGCAGTTGTCACAATCAGAGCCCCTGCTTTGACAACTCCCCAGATATCCATACAATCCACCGACACAGTCACCCCATTTTATCAAAGTATGTCAACCATCACTGCCCAGCTCCCAGACCCAGCCCCTCCAGCTTGTTACAACCCCACTCTTTTCCCTTCCTCACACTGAGCCAGCTCCCTTACACCACCCTTGACCTTTCCCCTTCACTAGACCACTGTCTCCTGCCCTCTTTGGCCCCTGATCCCTGATGCCCTTGGCTTGCTGCCTTGGGACCTTGCCTGATGCCTGTGGCTTACAGTGCCTCACAAAACTGAGTCAATGTTTTGCACTTTTGCACTTTTTGTTGAATATTGCATCAGCCAAAACAAATATAAACAAAGTCTTGGTATACCATAAAAGGTACAAGATAAGGGCTATGTAATGCAACAATAATTATGTAATTCTGATCAAAACCTGTGGAGCTATGCCCATTTCAAATTGGGGACTCATTGACTCAGTTTTGTGAGGGGGTATCAGAAATATCAGAATCTGATGCTCCACCAAATGTACAGCAACCAATCCTTAATATATGGTTACCATAGTTATCTTAATATTGATGGGACCTGGAATAGAGCTATTTAACCATGGTTTACATTCCCAGAATATTATAATTTCCCAATGCACCCCACCTCCTCTGCTCAGAAAGAAAACATGCTCTCTCTGGCCCCTGAAGGTCATTCCACTCACACTATTGCCTCCAGACTCAGCCTCAGCCAGTCCACAGTCTCTAGGACACTCAGAACTCTCCTTGCCAACCATCAGTCACCTCATTTTGGTCATCATTCCAAGCTCTCAGCTACCTCTGAGCATGCTATCATCATACAAATCACCACAGAAAAGGTTGGCAATGCTGTCCAGGCCACAAAGCACATCAATTCCATCATCCCCAACCATGTCTCTTCACAAACTGTGCACTGGGTTCTTAAACAACATTCATTCAAGGCTGTAACAAAGAAGAAAAGGCCACTACTCTCTGCAGTACATTGCAAGAAGCACTTAGCCTTTGCTTTGAAGTACCAAACTGCACTATGGAGGACTGGAAGAGGGTGATTTGGTCAGATGAGACCGAAATCAACAGGTTTGGGTCAGATACCAGTCCTCCACAGTCCACTCTCTGTACTTCAAAGCAAAGGCTAAGTGCTTCTTGCAATGTACTGCAGAGAGTAGTGGCCTTTTCTTCTTTGTTACAGCCTTGAATGAATGTTGTTTAAGAACCCAGTGCACAGTTTGTGAAGAGACATGGTTGGGGATGATGGAATTGATGTGCTTTGTGGCCTGGACAGCATTGCCAACCTTTTCTGTGGTGATTTGTATGATGATAGCATGCTCAGAGGTAGCTGAGAGCTTGGAATGATGACCAAAATGAGGTGACTGATGGTTGGCAAGGAGAGTTCTGAGTGTCCTAGAGACTGTGGACTGGCTGAGGCTGAGTCTGGAGGCAATAGTGTGAGTGGAATGACCTTCAGGGGCCAGAGAGAGCATGTTTTCTTTCTGAGCAGAGGAGGTGGGGTGCATTGGGAAATTATAATATTCTGGGAATGTAAACCATGGTTAAATAGCTCTATTCCAGGTCCCATCAATATTAAGATAACTATGGTAACCATATATTAAGGATTGGTTGCTGTACATTTGGTGGAGCATCAGATTCTGATATTTCTGATACCCCCTCACAAAACTGAGTCAATGAGTCCCCAATTTGAAATGGGCATAGCTCCACAGGTTTTGATCAGAATTACATAATTATTGTTGCATTACATAGCCCTTATCTTGTACCTTTTATGGTATACCAAGACTTTGTTTATATTTGTTTTGGCTGATGCAATATTCAACAAAAAGTGCAAAAGTGCAAAACATTGACTCAGTTTTGTGAGGCACTGTATATGCCCAGGACCCCACCCTGATGCCTGTGACATGATGCTCTCAGGACCCCTTGCCCTTGACACCTGCACCTGACTCACTACTAGTTCAGCTACTGTGCTGATGGCTGCATTCCCCTTTCCCCTGATGCTTGGCCTCTGTCTTGGCCAGCATCTGTACCCTGTCCCTGTGGCTGACACCCATGGGATCTCTGACACTGTCCCTGCCAAACCTGACTCTGCACACAAGACAACTTTGGCTTGCATTTGCCCCTCCAGACCACATGACCTGTAGGCACATGACATGGACTCAAAGCCATGACCTGTCATGTGACCCTTGACCACATGACCTCAGACCATGTGACCCCCTTTGACCATGTGACCTTGGGCTTTGATCATGACCCCTTAGATCATCTGACCCATCAGTCACTTGACCCTCTTCTCTGATTCCTGTGGGAGTATTCCCACACTGATCTGACTCCTGTGGGACCTGTCATTTCCCCATTTGCCCCTGACCCTGGTGGGAATCCTCCCACACTGATATGACTCCTGTGGGGCTGCCCCACATGATTATGCTTCTGATAAGGCTTATCCTTATCATGGACTATATTTGACATCTTATCTGCTATTGGATGATAAGGACTCTGACCCTGTTCCTGATTAGCTACAAACCAGACCCCCATACAGTATATAAGACCCTGTAGACAGTTTGTACACCCCTAGATTTGACCTCTTGGGCCTTCAGCCTAGAGTTTCCCTGATCATGGAATACAGATTGGACTTCTAAGTCCTCTTTGCTTTCTTTGCATCACTGAAAGGACCCCATTGCCTCTGGCAATGGGTGTGCACCTCATCCCCAGATCTCACCCCTTGACCCAGATGCCATTGCTGCTCTGGTTTCCCCTCCTTTGCTTCCTTTGAGCCCAGTTTGCCTGATGTGCTTCTGTGTTATGTCCAGTGCGGGATGTTCCACACGACTTGTGTGACAGCGTGGTATGTGGTTCAGGTAAGAAACCAATAAGGTCTCTTGGAGTTTAGAAGTGACAAGTCAAAGTCAAAGAGGCTGTACTCTAAGACGATGTTAAGCGGAGAGATGCCAGAAGCACCGAGACAACTGAGCTCAAGGATCAAAGGGAAGTCCATAAGACAAGCACCAATGTATTCAATAAGTCGAGTCTGAGGTCTACAAGGTAGCTACAGTGGACTTATATATGTAATTGAATGAGCGTCTAAAGATAAACGAAAGCAGAATCATGTGGGCCCAAATATATGAAAGCGGAGGGTGTAGAGCCACGCTTCTGATAGGGAATTAAGTAAGTGTCTGGTCATAGAGATAAAAGATAAGAGATAAGCAATGACGGGCCAAACAGAAGTACAGTAACATAGACAAGGACAAAGACAGTCACGGGGAAGGGAGCAGGGCATGTGATGGATCCCAGGATGGGGATGTAATCAGAAAGTGCATGGTAGGTGGTAAGGATGGGTTCTCGTTGGGGAGGGTGAAGAAAGTGGGAAGGCTCGGCACTGGTCATAACATTCTGGCACTGCAGCTGAGCCTGATCCCCACTCAACAGCCTTAGGAGATTAGCTCCTGTTGACACGGCGTGTGTCTTGAGGTGCTTCAGGCATCTAGGTTAGGGTCTAAGCTGTGCAAGATTAGATTAGATACAGATCCGGAGTTTCGGACTTTTTACCATATCATTATTACTTTCTTTCTTGCGATGTGCAGCAGCTGTCTGATGTACCTTAGTAATCCTGTGTAGCATGTGATACCTTACTGGCCAATGGCCTTAGTCCCTCAGTAGTACATTCTAGCGCATTCCATTGCGCACAGACCATCCCTTCAAGTGTATATAAGGGTGTCTGTTTCATCTCTTACACTTCAGAGTTTCCTTCTCCTCTGAAGTGTAAGTCATTCCTACTCTACTTACTACCATACCTTTGACTAACCGTCTCATGTAGATAACTTGTCCCTTTAGGTGTGTAGTATAGTATAACAGAGTTTCCTTCTCCTCTGAAGTATAACTTGTCCCTTTAGCCTCACATGCTAACCAACAGTCAGTATTGCTGCGCTCACATGCCTGTTCTTCAGCTCCCTTTGGCTGACTCTTTGTAACATGTATTTTTGACTTTCGCGTTTCGGCATTCGACCTCGCGTTTCGGCGTTTCGTCACTTATCACTCCAGCCTATACATATTAGGCTTCTCTTTTATTTACATCTAGACTAGCATGACTTCTAAGATGTAGCCCCTCCTTATCCACCTACATCTCCCACTGGTTTGCCCAGACTGCTCACCCCTCCATGATGTAGCTGTGACATAGCTATGACCCAGCCCTATCAGTTGTCATAAGCCTAGATAGTTATGTTAGATTACTGTCAATATCCCTGTATTTAAGGACCTACCAGTTCACAGAGACAGACCAAGTCTGTTCTCCTGTGCCAATACAGGTGTTCCATATCAGACAAGAACCTTGATTCCACTTGAGCCCCTAAGCCGCGCCTTAGGAGTCTTCGTCCCCAGTATCTAGTGACAAGACTACGCGTCTCTGTCCAATTTCGACTTGCACGCGCGTCCGCTGTGACCTCCAGAGCTTGAATGACTTGGTGATCCCTTGAAGCATTGATACTTGATTTAATCTCCTTGATGCGAATTGACTTGCACACAGTTAGCACCTGGCTGTGACATTAGAACAGACTTTCAGACTTCACAGAAAACAGAACCACTCACCTGAAACCGCAAGGGACCGACGATGCGTCCCCTTGCATGAACCGGAACAATCACATTGTATTCAGCACGCAACCCCAGACCCCTTCGACCTCCTCAGCCTCCTCGACAGATGAGAATCCCTCGACTACCAGTCACCAGAATGAAACCTACCAGAACAGTCAGCCAGACAAAGATTTGGAGACTACCATTCGAAAACCGAAATCGCTTTGCATTACTCGCAAGCAATTCCCCTGCTGAAAGCCCCCAAACCGAAACCCCCACAGCACCTCTCCCATCCAGACTTCCACCCCTTCTTGAAGAAATGGCCACCATTACACTCACCGAACCAGGACGAACACATACCCAACTCAGTCATACCACGAGACAACCAAAGAATGACCCTCTTAATTTAGGAGGCCCACCAGGAGGAAACCCAGGTGGACACCCTGGAGGAGATCCAAACGGGCACCCAGGAGGAAACATAGGCGGAAATCCAGGAGGAAACCCTGGAGGGAATCCAGGAGGAAACCCCCAGGGAGCTCCCGTCCCAATGCCACAGGGAGGATGTATGGAAGGAGCCCCTCCCTCTTATTTTGACGGCAACAGGGCCCACACGAAACAATGGTTTGCCTTGCTCGAACTCCACTTCGCCCTTAATGTGTTTGTGCCCCTAGTCCAGAACGAGCGATCCAAGGTGGCCTATGCGTTAGGAATAATCTGAGGTCCAAAAGTAGATCAATGGGTGGAGGAACAAGTATACTGGCTGGCCGACATTAACGCAGGACGAATCGGAGTTGTAAATGTGTGGGAAACATTCCGGCAAACATTTCTTGCCGCATGGACAGATGTCGTGGCAGGACAAAAAGCGTTACAAGCGCTTGAAAAATTACAAATGAAGGAGGGAAATATTGATGATTATATTGCTGAATTCCGCGACTTAGCAATTCAGGCCGGACTACACATTGACGACACAGCTGCACGACAATACTTCTATCGCGGCTTACCAACCCAATTGGTTGCACAATGCTGACGCAAGATCAGCCGGAAAATTTGAAGAAGCATCAACATCCGCTCGACGTCACCAGCAAATTGGGTTTTTATGAAAAGCCTGACTAGGAATAAAACAGTCACTACCCCGTCACCTCGGGGAAATAAGTTCACGTTCTATCGCAAAAAGGACCCAAATGCAATGGATGTGGATGTGGTTAGGAAAGCAACTACCACGGAGGAAAAGGAACAGTACCGAAAGGAAGGACAATGCTTTGAGTGCAGACGACGAGGGCATTTGGTTCGAGATTGCCCCAATAGAAAACCCCGATCAAGCCCAAATAGCTCAGCCTGGACCGCCACCATCTCGGAAGTCCCACCCACGACTGCGGCGGTACCCAACGGATCTAATGGAACGCCCACAACTTCCCCAGTGTCGGTCACCCCCACCATCAGCATGTCGACACTCGCCACAGTCCTAAAGACAATGACAGATGAGCAACGTCTTGAGCTGCAAGACCAATTCAAAGGAAACGAGGATTTTTATATTGCCTGAATGACACAGCCTTCATTTGGGCTCTAGTCTCACACCATGTATTTAGATCACCACTCAAATCAATGAAATTGTTTGTTCCCTTACATGGAGTGAATTGAAAGGCCACAATAGAAGCACTAGTGGACAGCGGTGCAACCAAGAATTTTATCAGCTACCGAGCAGTAATCAAATATCGACTCCCCATAAAACGATTAACAATTCCCAAGAAGTTACAAAATGCGGATGGCTCTCCTAATGCTACAAACAAAATAGATCAATGCGTGGATCTCCTTATTACCACTGCAAAAGACACCCAACGACACCAATTCTACATAGCGTCCATTGGAATAGACGATATGATCCTCAGATATCCATGGTTTGCGGCTAGCAACCCCAGTATCAATTGGACCTCAGGACAACTCGCGCAGTCAATTTCCTTCACTGTACCAGATGAACAGATCTCCTGCCTTAATATTGCACAGGAATTGGCTATCAAAGCGAAAGATAAGACAGAAAGATCTTGGGATCAGATCATACCACAGGAGTATCATTGGCACTGAAAGGTCTTTAGCGATGAGGAAGCACAAAGGTTCCCAGCCTCACGGCCTTGGGATCATAGGATTGAATTAAAGCCAGATGCCCCTGCAACCTTGGATTGCAAGATCTACCCGCTCGGACCAGGAGAACAAGACACATTAAACGTCTTCCTGGAGGAACATTTGCAGAAGGGGTACATACAAGAGTCGAAGTCCCCTTATGCTTCTCCATTCTTTTTTATCAAGAAGAAGGACGGAAAATTATGACCAGTCCAGGACTACCGAAAATTGAACGACTGGACTATTCGGAATACATACCCACTCCCGCTGATTCCTGAGCTTATTGATTGTGTTCGAGGAAGCACGCTTTTTACAAAGATGGATATCCGATGGGGTTATAATAATGTTCAGATAGCACCGGAAGATCGATGGAAGGCAGCTTTCAAAACAAATCGCAGCCTCTATGAACCCAATGTCATGTTTTTTGGCTTGACAAACTCTCCCGCAACATTTCAAACAATGATGAATGCAGAATTTAGAGAAGAACTAAATGAGCATGATGCCTCAGGAAGGGCTTGGTTTACAGTCTATATGGATGATATCCTGATCCATACTGATCAAGATCTTCAAAACCATTGCCATAAAGTGCATCGCATCTTAGACAAACTCAACAACTTAGATCTATATCTCAAACCAGAAAAGTGTTCCTTCGAACAAACACGCATTGAATATCTTGGACTCATTCTGGAGGCTAATCAGGTGCATATGGATCCCATCAAAGTGGAAGGAGTCACCACCTGGAAAACGCCTACCACCGTCAAGGAAGTCCGTTCATTCCTTGGATTCTGTCAGTTTTATCATTGCTTTATTCAGGGGTTTTGTTACGAACCCCGTCTCTTCCTACTTTCTTTTTCCTGCCCAATGACGACCCCTTGCTGCCACCTACACTTCATTACCAGATCACGTCTCCATCGTGGGATCCATCACGTGCTCTCCGTCCATCCCCGTGATCCTCTTATTTACTTATGTTTACCTTTGGACATTTCCTCTTATCGCTTATCTCCTTATCGTATGACCGGACATTTACTTAATTCCCTATCAGTAGAAGCTAGGCTTTACGCCCTCCGCTTCCGTATATTCGGGCCCACTTGACTCCATGATCCTTATCAGTAGACGCCCATCTTCTTACGTATATAAGTCGACTATAGTTTACACTGTAGAGCTCAGACTCGACTTATTGAATACATCAGTGCTAGTCTTCTGGACTCTCCCTTGTCTCTTGAACGTCTGCTTGTCTCAGTGCTTTTGGCGCTTTCCGCTCACCATCGTCTTAGAGTACAGCCTCTTTGACTTTGACTCGTCATACTTCACTCCAAGGGATCTTATTGGTCTCTTATCCGAACCTTTGTATCACGCTGTCGCACAAGTTGTGCGGAACGTCCCGCACCGGACGTAACAGGTTTAGTAAGATTGCAGCACCCCTGAACGCGCTCACAAGCACGAAAAACCCATGGCACTGGACAAGTCAAGAGCAGGATGCCTTTGATACGTTGAAACAGCGGGTCACCTTGCAACCGGTTCTGGCACAACCCGACTTCGACAAACCTTTCATTGTAGACACGGATGCGTCTGGATATGCCCTAGGCGCCACTCTCAGCCAAAAAGACCACGAAGGCCGCCTTCATCCTGTAGCCTACTTGTCAAAAACCCTAGATGCGACTCAAAGGAACTGGGACATTTATGATCGGGAATTGTTCGCGGTTATAGTCGCCCTCCGATCCTGGCGCCAGTACCTTCTGGGGGCAAGACACAAAGTTCAAATCTGCACAGATCATAACAATTTGCAATATTTTAAAGAACCCCAAAAGCTAAATCGACAACAGGCTCAATGGCTCCAAGAGCTTGCTGACTTTGAGTTTTCGCTTGAACATGTCCCAGGAAAATTACACACTGTTGCAGATATGCTCTCGTGCTGACCCAATGCCGATCAGGGTGGGGACGACAATGATGAGATCACTGTCCTACCTGCCGATCTGTTCATCCATGCAATCTCCGATGCCAAGCTCCCATTTCCTGGAACCTTAGTCGAACGCCGTGAGATCCTCCAACAGCATCACGACCACGTACTAGCAGGACACCCAGGGATAGATAAGACAATGCGAAAAGTCCAGCAAGAATATTCAGGTACCGGCTTACGAGAATTTGTACAAGATTACATCCAAGGATGCGCCAAATGTCAAGAAAATAAGCCGAAGCTTACGAAAAAGGCCCCTTCCTTCCCACTAGACATTCCGGCTTCCACCGGTCCATTTCAGTATGTTGCTATGGATCTCATTACGGATCTTCCCCCATCAGGTAGATATGACGCGGTACTCACGATTGTCGATCAAGGATGCTCGAAGTCTGCAAGATTTATCCCATGCTCAAAAGACATCACGGGCAAAGGAATAGCCACACTATACTATCGACATATTTTTCCATTCTTTGGCGTCCCACGACAAATTATCTCTGATCGTGATCCCTGATTTACATCTCACTTCTCACGTGCACTTGCAAAAGTCCTGCAAATCCAACAAAATTTATCAATGGCATTCCATCCTCAGACAGACGGTTCGAGCGAATGAATGAATCTTTGGCTTGAACAATACCTACACTTATGGCTCGGCGACGATCAACATCAATGGCCCCATTACCTGCCGCTGGCCAAATACGTTCATAACTCTTGGCCGCACGATAAAACTAAGCTAACACCACATGCTTTACTCCATGGAACTACTCTTACCTGGAGTGCCCAGGCAGTGGACACGGATGTCCCACAAGTAGACACTTGAATTCAAAACCTCCTGGTGGCATGCACTCGAGCAGAAGAGGTGTTCCGATCACACGCGTCTCCACCACCCCAGCCCACCTTTTCTGTTGGCTCGCAAGTTTGGCTAGAAGGTAAACACCTCAAGACACACTTTCCCTCAACTAAACTCGCCCCACAATGTTATGGCCCCTTCACGATCTTGACCCAGATCTCCCCCGTCACTTATTGCCTATCATTACCTTCACACATGAAGATACATAATGTCTTCCACATCAATCTCCTATCGCCCTATTGCGAAACAGATGCCCATGGCCCCAACTTTTTGCGTCCCCCACCCGATCTGATTAATCAGGAGGAAGAATATGAAGTCGCCTCCATCCTGAACCACAGACTTGTAGGTCGTAATAGGAAATTACAATACCTGGTCAGCTGGGTTGGCTATCCGGCAAGCGAGAACTCCTGGGTCAATCAGGACGACTGTCACACCCTGGACCTCCTCGCACAGTATCATAGTTCTCTCCCACAGTGTCAGGGTCGACACCGTCCTTAAATGGGGGGTGAATTTTCTGTTTTTCCCCTTCCCTATCCCACTCAAGACCTTCATTCTGGCCCGCAACAAGCACACAACCCGCCTTTCTGTTTCCAAACAAACGCAAAACACTCCAAGAATGACTACATCCCGACACACTCCCATCCATACCACAGAACCCACCATCATTGGCCAGACTATCGCAGCAATAAACGACGTGGCAACTAAGGCAGCCCTTAGACGACCTATGGATGCCCTGACACTTCCTGCCACCCCAACGAGTCCAACACCTCCGCCACACCCTTCCTTCCCCATGACAGATGATCCCTCACAGAATGTAGCTAACACGATTACACTTACTGCACAGAATCAAGATCTAGAGCTTGAGGTTCGGACTAGGGTTCTTGCTATGCTTCAGGAAGCTAGGGCACGTCTGGAAGCTATCTATGCCCCTCCGGAAATCACAGATGAAGCTGCAGTCTATCAGCCAGTCACTCCAGAGCTAGGACAACTCCCTGATGAAGCTGTAGTAGAACAAACAGTAACTGAAGTTAATGCAGCGGCACACATGACTACTGAGTATGAATCCCCTCCTCCACCCTTTCAACGCAATCATGAATACACCCCCAATTACATCGACCACCGCATCTCCGACTATGAAGGCCGAGTCAACGTTGCCCGATGGTGGGCTTTTGAGTACCATCACACCGATCCACGCATTGCCCTCACGATGGGAGCAGGACAGCCAATCACTTACCTACCCCTCTATGCTCAACCTTATCCGCGTTTCACTCGAGGATCAAACCCAGTTCTTACATGATTCCAACAACGTCTGTTTGAGGCAGAGCAGACATTCACCCCACTGGTTAGCGCGGCACTGGACAATCTACAGGACCCAGGTGCTTGGGCCGAGGTCTCTCGTTATCGCTATGCTACTAGACACTTGGATCAAGCTCACTCCGAATTAGCCCATTGGCGCCGTCAAGCTGATCATGCAAATCAAGATATCCAACTAGTGGTTCACACCCTCTCAAGGGGGGACGTGTATTATCGATTATTCCCATTCCTCACATATGCTTATACTAACAATCGACACATGTGCCCAGAAGAAGCCACCCGATACACCCCACACCCCGAACTACGTGCCGTCCTCCAAGCGGGCGGTATCAGCAGCACCTACCTACCTCCTCATCGTCGCCTGCGCCGTACCCCGCCCCGCGTTATCGATCTTACACGTAGTGACTAAGGGGTGCTTGGGGGCAAGCACAACCATAAGGAGGGGGTAATGTAACATGTATTTTCGACTTTCGTGTTTTGGTGTTCGACCTCGCGTTTTGGTGTTTCATCACTTATCACTCCAGGCCTATACATATTAGGCTTCTCTTTTTATTTACATCTAGACTAGCATGACTTCTAATGATGTAGCCCCTCCTTATCCACCTACATCTCCCACTGGTTTGCCCAGACTGCTCACCCCTCCATGATGTAGCTGTGACATAGCTATGACCCAGCCCTATCAGTTGTCATAAGCCTAGATAGTTATGTTAGATTACTGTCAATATCCCTGTATTTAAGGACCTACCAGTTCACAGAGACAGACCAAGTCTGTTCTCCTGTGCCAATACAGGTGTTCCATATCAGACAAGAACCTTGATTCCACTTGAGCCCCTAAGCCGCGCCTTAGGAGTCTTCGTCCCCAGTATCTAGTGACAAGACTACGCGTCTCTGTCCAATTTCGACTTGCGCGCGCGTCCGCTGTGACCTCCAGAGCTTGAATGACTTGGTGATCCCCTTGAAGCATTGATACTTGATTTAATCTCCTTGACGCGAATTGACTTGCACACAGTTAGCACCTGGCTGTGACACTCTTCCTGTCTTTCTCTGTGCTTGGTTATAGCACAACTTCCTATCTACCCTGAAGCTAAGAGCCTGGCCCTGTTGTGCCAGGCTTGTTGTAGATCCTGGACCCACAGTGTCAGGTGCTGTGGATGTGGCTGACTAGTGCTGGACTAGTGTCAGTGGACTTGCGCCAACTGGTGCATGTCGCACAGCAATGCCCTGCTGAGCGTTACACAGCTCCACCAGTTGCACCACCAAACATCCCCCCCCCCTCAGGATGCTTGTCAGGCATGCTGCCCCAGATGTTCACAGGGGATCATTCACAAAGCAAGAAGTTTATGTTGGAATTTACAATGTTTAAAAACTTCAACCATGATGTCCCCCAAATAATCAACCCCTTCCAACATGCCAATCTCTTCTTGTCTCTTATTCGAGGGGATGTGGTAGATGACTGGATGATGGAGCAGCTAGAATGGCTGAATGAACAAGTTGAAAGTGGATGTTGTACCACTAGTGAAGGCCTCTGGGAGACCATCACCCAGCAATTTAAAGATGCCTTTATGGACAGGCAAGCCAAGCAGAAGGCTGCTCACAAGTTGAAGTCCCTGAAAATGGAGAAAGGGGATTTGGATGCTTATGTAGCAAAGTTCAGAAGCCTGGCCAATAGAGCAGGATATGATACAGATGAGGAAGCAACACTGGATCTCTTCTCCCAAGGGTTGCCCAATCCATTGGTCAAAAACATCATCCAGTTCCACCACCCCCAGGACTGGGATGGATGGGTTGATGCTGCTTGCCAACAGCAGCAGGATTATCTTGACTTCCAAACATGCTTTGGAGTTGATACAAAGAAAGGGAAGACTCAAGACCAGTGGAAGGCAGCTTTCAGAGTCAAACCTATGCATCATACACAGAGGGATCCAAATGCTATGGACACCTCTGCAGACAGAACCAGGGCCAGGGCCACACTCACAGAAGATGAGTGACAGACATTGATGAAGGAAGGATGATGCTTCTGCTGCAAAGCACAGGGACACATGTCCTGGGACTGTCCCAAAAGAGGAGCACATGCCACTGAAGCAACTACCACACCTACGACCCCCATCCAGAACAACCCACCTGCCACAGACAAGTGAACCAAAGAAGAGAAAGCCCAAGACATATGGGCTAATATGATGAAAGAAAGCAAGGAAGTACATGCCATCTTGGTTGAAAAGGTGTTTGCAAAGAAGGATTTTTGATAGGCTCAAACCCATCAGCCTGGGCACAAGCACTCCATGTTACATCTGTTGACACAGGACGTGTCTGGAGATGCTTCAGGCATCTAAGGTTTGCTTCAGCTGTAGATAAGATTAGATTAGATTTCGGAGTATCGGACTTTTTATGTTATCTTTATTACATTCCTTCTCTCCTTACTCAGCTGATTAGTGATGGACTTAGTAATGCGCAGTAAGCATGTGATATCTCTTTGGCCAATAGCCTTTATCCCTCTCTGTTTATTGTCCGGCACTTGTGGACTTATTCCCAGTGCGCACAGACCATTTCCCCTGGCCCCCATGGGTATATAAGGGTGTCTGTTTCGTCTCTTACACTTCAGAGTTCCTTCTACCTCTGAAGTGTAAGTCCCATTTACTTTACTCTCTACTTCCTTTAGACTAACGCTCTATGTAGTACTTGTCTTTTCTAGGTCAGTAGTGTAGTAATATAGAGTTCCTTCTACCTCTGAAGTTACTTGTCTTTTCTAGCCTAACCGCTACTAACCACAGTCAGTATAACCAGCAGCATGATTGTTTGACAACATCTGTGTATACTAGTCATTTCAAGTTGTTGAAAATACCAGTACATTTTGAAACTACACAAAGAACAGCCAACCAAGACATCTTGGTGGATTCAGGAGCCACTGATAACTTCATTAGCCCACAGCTAGTAAAAACCATGGGCTTGGGAATGCTGGCACTCCCTCAGGAAAAGAATATCTGGAATATTGATGGAACTGCTAATCACACAGGAAAGATCACCCACTATACCGACCTCAACATCCAAGTGGGAGAAGCAACAAAGGTCATCTGCTTCCTTATTACAAACTTAGGAGATGAGGACCTCATCCTTGGATACCCATGGCTAGCAGCATTTGAGCCAAAAATCAACTGGGTGGATGCCACTATGGACAAAGACTCCTACCCAATCATCATTACATCTCTTGGATACAACTACATCATCTGGCACTTGGCAATCAGAGGGGCAAATGAGGAAGAGGAATTGGTGATGAAAGCTCCTGGTTGATGTTATGTTACCAAAGTGTCAGAACTAGCACAAAGGGCAGTACAAGGACAAACCAAAAAGATGTTCAAAGAGGTAGTGCCAGAAGCTTATCACTGACACTGGAAGGTGTTTTCAGAGGAAGAGTCACAGTGATTCCCACCCACACACCCCTGGGATCATGCTATTGACTTCATACCAGACATGCCTGCAGCAATAGATTGCAAGATCTATCCCTTGTCCCAGCAGGAACAGGTTGCACTTACCACCTTTCTCAAAGAACAATTGGCAAAGGGATACATCTGGCCATCTAAGTCACAATACACCTCCCCCTTCTTCTTCATTAAAAAGAAGGACAGCAAACTCAGACCTGTCCAAGATTATCAATGAATCAATACCTATACTGTGAAGAATACCTATCCACTGCCTCTCATCTCTGAGCTCATCAACACTATGAGGGACAAGTCACTCTTTTTGAAGATGGATGTACACTGGGGTTACAACAATGTCAGGATAAAGGAAGGAGACCAGGGCAAAGCAGCCTTTAAGACTAATCAAGGCTTATTTGAACCAAATGTCATGTTTTTCAGCCTTATGAATTCACCAGCCACATTCCAGTCCATGATGAACCACATCTTCCACAACCTCATCCTTACTGGTGAAGTGGTGGTTTACATGGATGACATTCTGGTCACAACCATGGATAATATGGACCTTCATTGGGAATGGGTACACCAGGTACTAGACATCTTACACAAGCATGATCTGTATCTCAAACCAGCCAAATGCTCCTTTGAACAATGGAGCATTGAGTACCTAGGAGTTATCCTTGAAGAAGGACAAGTGCAAATGGACCCAATAAAAGTACAAGGAATTTGAGAATGGCCTGTCCCCACATGTGTAAAGGATGTATGATCCTTCATAGGATTCTGCAATTTCTATTGACATTTTGTGCAAGGATTCTCAGGCATCACTCAGCCCCTGAATGGATTGTTGAAGAAGGACGTACCCTGGCATTGGGGGACAGACCAACAACAAGCCTTCGAGCAGATCCAAGACATTGTAGGGTCCAAACCTGTCCTCTTACAACCAGATTTAGAGAAGCCATTTGAGCTTGAAGTTGATGCATCCCACTTTGCCAATGGAGTGGTGCTGAATCAAAGAGACATCACAGGGATCCTACATCCAGTAGCCTTCTACTCCAAAACCTTCTCCCCAGCCGAACAAAACTACAATATTTGGGACAGAGAACTATTAGCCATTGTGAAAGCCCTGTGCCATTGGTGACCATACCTGGCAGGAACCCCTCACAAAACCATTATCCATACAGACCACTCCAATCTGTTGTACTGGAAAGAGCTGCATAAGATCAGTCAATGGGTAGCATGGGAAGTGCTGGAGCTGGAAGAATATAACTTCATGCTGAAGCACATTGCTGGAAGCCACAACACATGTGCAGATGCTCTGTCA